>JAOVVB010233005.1:0-10266 GCA_028570985.1 Heterobranchus longifilis
CACACACACACACACACACACACACACACACACACACACACACACACACACACATATATATATATATATATATATATTATTATTATTATTATTTTATTTATTTATTTTTTACAGTGTATGGATGCAGCACAAACATGCACTTTGTTTTTCTTGCGTGATGAGCCAATGAGAAGCCACGTTTCAGTCCCCACCTCCTGTCAACAGACGACGAGGACCAATAGGAGCAGAGGATGAGCGGGGAGGGAGGAGAAAGACTAGAGCCTTATATGATTAAAGTTGAACTACATAAACTGTACTGTCTCTTTATACGTGTAATTAGGTCACACGGGGCTGATTACATGCACATCTGCAAAAAAACAAAACAAAAACAAAGCTTAATCATTAACATGCATGTACTGTTTTAATCTTGTGCAAAATGTGCACATGTGTCTCGCCTGCGTGCGTGCAGACAGCAGTTTTAGGTTTGGGTGGGTTGCGTCAATGCATGGCTCTGGCTGCTCGTGAAGTTGGTAAATAAGGTTTGACCTCGCGGTGGAGACAAACTGGATTAAACGCTGCCAAGCGCCAACAGCAGCAGCAGCAGGAGCAGGAGCAGCAGCAGGAGCAGGAGGAGCAGGAGACCAACAAACAGCCTGCAACTCATGCTGCTGAACAAACTGTCCCATGAAAAAGAAAACCCCCACGTGTTATATGCATTTATACTAAACAAAAGAGAGGATAGTTTGTCTCGCGCTCACTAGGTCAACCTCTTCTGACAGACAGTTGGAGAAACAAGCGGAGGCGACAGCTGCTAGTGAGTATCTAAAACGCTTTCACAAATTAGCATGTATTAGCTATTACATATGCTCATGAAAGTGGTATTTATTTCCGGTTAGTGCTGTTATAATCCAGTATCTTCGACCTCCAACAAATCCTCTGCAGCGCGTGCTGACGTCGTCTATGGCTGCTCGTGCTCTGTCACTCCTGCAAACTTTACCGACCCGCTAACATAGCTGTGATTTATTCAAGTGCCTGTAAAGTAACGTTATTCATTAAACGTGCTCTCTTCCTTTTTGTCAATCTCAGTCGTAATGTTAGTTTAAATAATTTACAATAAACAACGTGGCACGCGTTTGTTATTGCAGTCTCGTGGACTGGCTGCACGCCCACGAGGAAGTTTATAATCACACATTTCAAATGGGCCAGCTTCGTTAATTTGAAGGATTTATGTGGCAAAACTGTCATAAAGTGAAGTGAAACTGTAGCCTGCATAACTGCACTGGAGGTTTACGTCTGAAATATAAGCTGAGTATCCAGCTGACTTGTTTTGACACCACTGTAAAGTAACTCCATGTCCTACTACAAACTCAGGTGTTTCCTCATGTGTGGTGTATGGTAGTCAATGTTTTGCATTCGTCTTAATATTTTTGATTTAATTTAAATTAATCTTCACCTGAAAACATTGTTAATTGTTTCAAGTAGGGCTGAACATTTTTTCTGCAATATTTGTTGAAGGCAAAATGTGTGTCAAAATACAATTTTAAATTCAATATTGTGGTGTTGGCCTCCAAATCGTATTCTACAGATTTAGGGGGGGATATCTTTGTTTGCTACAGATCCTCACAAAAGTCACACCATGATCATTTTAGATATTTTTTCAAAATCGTTCAGCCCTAGTTTCAAGTACTAATGAAATGTGTAGGAATAGTTTATTTACCTTTACATAGTGTGTATATATCTGCACAATCTTTTAGTGTGAGTGTGAAAAAATCTGCCCAGGGACCACTAAAGGAAAAAATAGGCTTTTGACTAACATATGCATGTGTACATTTACACTGCATGTGTGTATAGTCTATGTATGAAGTATTTGTAATATGACAATATATGCCATACTAGAGCCTGACTTATACATCTGCTGTTATACATCTATGTAAAGGCAATCACCTCAACATATATGTACGTGTGTGTGTATATCTATATATATATATATATATATATATATTGCTGCACAGAAATGCCAAAGACACAATATGTTTGAGGTGATTTCCTTCACATAGTTTGTCTATTAAAGAGCACAGGCAAGTTGTTGTTGTTTTTTTTACTGTAAAATGTCACAATTGGTCACAATTCTTTAATAACCAAAGTTATGGGATCCTTATTAAAAAAGGTTTGTTTATATTACTAATGCCAATTTTGGCCGGAGATATTGTCATTGGATTTTTTTCCAACTCTTATAATGATATTAGCCTCAAAAATGCAGTATTGATCAGGCAATTAACTTGTAATTGCCATTCTGTTGTTGCCAAATACTGATACGATAATTTATAGCCTACTTTCCGTGTTTATTGATAGTCACAGAAGAATCACAGTTATTAAGGCTTCATGTTATGGGACACAATTATCAACAGAAATTCCTTTATTGGAACTAAAACTATAATAGTTTTCTTTTTCACTGAAGGCCATCAATATTCTGTATCCTGCATCCTTACCTTACATGTTACAGTACTCTTCTAGGTTTTAGTACAGGTTTTTTTTATCAAAAGAAGTTTTAATTGGGTTATTTATTCAAATAAATCCCAGACTCTCCTCTGGATTGTAGTCTTTCAGGAAACGTGGTTTTCTTCACGTATCCCCTGTCAGTGCTGGTGAATCACTGTGGTGGATCAACCGTAACTGCACCGCAGTGGAGGAAATATTTCCCTCTTTTGGCTCAGGATCAAAAGTGAAGGGCAGCGACGGGAGGCTGTCGGTAAGCATGAGGTGTACTGATATAGACACACACTCGGGCTGCGATGCCTCGCTATTTTCATAACAGTGAGTCATCAGCTTGTGGAGGGACAGCAGAGGAGCCCAGACAATAACCGAGGCTTAGGTGTGTGTGTGTGTGTGTGCGTGCGTGCGTGCGTGCGATATAATACCATGTGTAATCATAGTTGTGTAGTAACCTCTCGCCCACTGGGCATCAAAACTGACCTTTTAGTTCTCTTCCCCTTGTTACATTTTTATTCAGGTTTTAATGTACACACAGTGTCCTCTCCTCTGTTTCTGATAGTTGACTTGTTAGCACTGATGCAGAAGAAGAAAGCAGCACATACTGAGGCAACACACCCACATTGACAAATGGGAAGTTGTTGCTCAATCGATTACGTTTAGCAATAAACAGTAACGTCTTTTTTTCTTTTTTTTTAACACAAGAAAAATATACAAGAGAGGGAAAACAAATAGACATAGAGGATGGCATACAATATACAATGGTGGAAATTATACTACAACACAGTTACAATGACTAACAACATACAACAGAAGGTCATATTTAAAACAAAGATGGCAGGTAGCAAAAAGGAATAAAGAAACAAACAGGTATACAGACAAACAGTAACGTCTTCTACCCAATAGTATCAGATTTTGCAAGTTGAATTTATTCGACAGTGTTCACAGCTCTGAATCCTGCGGAAATTATTAAAGTATGTTTTACATTTTAAGTATGTTGTTGTAGCCATGCCTGCAGCGCAAGATGAAATATTTTCCATGAAAATTGGCATGTGCATTCTGCAGCTCTGTGTACAGCGTTGTGTTGGTAGCTTTCTTTGCCCCAGTACAAACCTCCTACCTAAATTCCCAGCCTACTAGAAGATCATGCAGGATCTTGCTGCAATGCTGAGTCGACTCTGCACAGTACTGTGGTAATTGTTAGAACAATTAAGTACAAAGAACAGCCTTTTATTATATTTCATTGATATTTGAAACATGCCAATACCTGCAGTACTGCAGTCTATACACAGTTGTATCTGTGTTTGCACTGACTTTTAATCATTCTTCTTTGGGTTCAAAGACATTTCGGCACATCCAATCATTATTCGATGCACTTATTTGGTGCTTGTATGGGACCATAGTCACCTGATGATATCATTATATAAATCTGTGTGTCGTCTGCATGATTATGATAAGATATATTTAGTTGTTTTCCATAATTAGCGCTGGTGAGAGCATGCATATGAACAGACGAGGCCTGAGAATGGAGCCTTAAATGTTAAGACCCTTGGAGATGGTTAAGTGCAGTATGCCCCGTCATGTGCTGAGTCAGTCCGTAATTATTCAGAATACTGTCCTCGACTAAAGAAATCCTTAGTCGACTGACACTCATATGATTTTGTCGACTAATCGATTGATAGTTGATTTAATGGACAGATCTGTAAAACTGAGTTACTCCTCAAAGAATAATGTAAAAACACCACTTTAAACTTGAGATGTGCTCATAGGTTGTGTTTTTTTTTTTTTTTTTTGTATTTATCTGGCAAGTAACACTTGTTCTTGCTCTGCATTTTTGCACTAATCTTGCCCTGTGTAATACTGCTGCTCTATGTGCCTTCAATTGCCCCGTGGGGACAAATACAGTTTTTTGAATTGAATTGAATTAAATAACGACTAATTGACTAAAGAAATATTAGTCGACTAAGACCAAAACGATCGATTAGTCGACTAAGCGGGGGCAGCCCTGCAGGATACAACAGTTATTTAGTGCTGCTGGCCTGGTGGTTGTCAACATGAATGTTAAAATCACCAACAATAACTACAGACAACAGTTTAGCCGCTCAACATGAGGAATTAGAGCAGCAGATTCAGAATAAGCACATTTTAACACAGTTAAATGATTTCTATTATTAGTTTGGTTTTGTATTTCTTTCTAATTTGTGGCCTATAGTTTCTTGCTTTGGGGATGCTGATCCCCAGTCTTGTTTCAGGGAACCAAATTGCAAAATCACAAACCTGTTGTACAAAGCTGCAGAAAGTCTGAGATGTGTTTCTGTTAATTATCGTCCTTAGAGGATGACCTCGAGCTCACCTGGTAGAGATCAGTCAGCATTCATGGGAACGCCCACAAAACGTCACATCCGGTTAGGCTGCGGGGGAAAACAATGCGTTTGCTCCAATGCAGCAGAAAGGTTTGCTTTCTACATGTCAAATAAACGTATAAATCCAGAGTTAAATTTTTATATATTACAAAATACAGACAGAACAGAATAGAACTGGTGGTAACAGGATAAGGTTGCACTGTGTGTAAATTCCTGCGTGATATATAGCACATTGTCAAAACAGGCTGATGGCTAACAGCTGTTGGCTATGGCTATTGGCATTGAGTAACGTTAGTGCTGCTGCTGTCTCGAAACTGCATGAAATTCACTAAAATATCGTCTGTTACATCATAGCGTTAATAGCTGTAGGGTACTGGTATTATTATAAGTTTAATTAATCATCTATATCATATTCTCTGTTAGATCGTGACGTGAGCGGCAGTGAGTGTTATTTTAGGACACGGATTGTTGGAAGCTATGGTAACGTAGACTTTGTCCTATAGGGTAAATTAATGATAATAAAAAAACACTTGGACATAAATCAGACAATAATTAAAATAACATACAAATCAGTGCTTGTGAATGAATGAATGAATGAATGAATGAATGAATGAATGATTTTGTTTATTTAAGTGTCCTGCACCAAATGGTGCCCAGCCCATATGGGCTTACAAGACACTGGGCAACAAAAACAACAACGACCAGTATGGCCGCACGGCTAGTCAAAACACACAGTTAAACAGATTCAGAAAACGTGTCAAAACAAAAGGAACATATTGCGTTGGATAAAATGTTGGATACGTTTTCTAAATCCTGCTGAGGCAAAAATCTCTTCATTAAAGCGACTGCATTTTTTCAAATAAACGATTCCTCAAGTCACAAGCTTGTAATGTTTCTAAAAACTGTATATCTGTTTTTATTTGCTGATCTTTTGTATCACGAAGCATGCCCACCTCTGGTCTACAGTCCACCGTCTGAAAACACAGAGCAGCCCTGAAGCAGGACGGATGACCCACTTACTCAGTGTGTGTGTGTGTGAGTGTGTGTATGTTCGTAGCAGCACACACACACTCACATACTGATTTGATGCTTTCAGCAACGGCTTTTTCCATTGGCTCGAATCCCAGCTGAGCTGTGTTGCAGCATGTCGTCACACCCACACAACAGCACCTGTAACACAGTGACAAACACACTCGGGAATACTGCAGATTGCAACAGAGAGGAATGCAGCGGGAGCTCTGTTGTTTAGATAAGAGTCAGAGAATTTAACTTTCACTTGTGTCCTAAATGGACCTTGAAATGTGTCCACAAGCATGATCACATCTCAGTTTAAGCTAAATGTGTTTCAGCTTTTCACAACTATTTAAAGACACACCAGAAAGAAATAGTGGAATATTCTGAGATGGGCCTATTAATAGAAAACAATCTCACAGACCTCTCGGCTGCAGAGAGAAATAGGAGAGGTAAAGTGTGACGGCAAACCTTGTACAGGAACCAAACATGTGCACTCACATTCACTCATGCACAGAAATAGCTGGCAGAGGCAGCAACTCTCCAGCTCCTCCCTCCTCGCTTCCAGTGACATTTTCACATCCACTCCTGGACCACATGCACATATCTGCACAGTACACTTGCATGCACAGCATACCCCTTTCCTTTCTTGTGTGTGTGTGGTGCTCACACAGGGATTGGAGGTCATGAGTATTTTTAGACAAAGTATTAAAGTCACCTCAAGATGTGACAGCTGTGTGTGTTTGCGAGTGTGCGTGTCCCTGTTTGGCAGCAGAGTGTGTGTTGACGACAGGTCTCTTTCCATCTGCCTTCTCGTCCATCTGCATGTCTTTTTTCTGTCTCATCTTTACCGACAAGGTGTTACACGTTTAGATATCTGACCTCATTTTATTGTCAGTGAACAGTATGTACCTCTCCATGCTACCACGGTTACTATGTTTGGAAGGAGATGTCGTATAACTAACGGTGATGTTTGTTTCCTTCCTGTTTTCCTGTCCTTCTCTCTGTGTCTAGTCCACCATGGCAGGCGATATGATGTTACTGATGCGAGGCTTGGCTAAGTTGAGCCAGGCGGTTGTAGAGACTCAGAGCACCACCCTGCGCAGTGGAACAGGTAAGTTCAACATACTGTTTAGTTCCTAAATTTGACACATTGTCATATGAGGGAATAAAAGTTTCAGCATTTGTCTTGGAGCTTGTTAGAGTTCAGTGTTCTGCATTAAATCATTTAACTAACTTGCTCATTAGCTCACATGATGACAGGCTCTTGGATAAGGAAAACTCTCTGGCTTGTTTGCATTTCTTTAAATCAATCATGAATCATCTTGGGCGGCGCTACACCCCGGATACAGCGACGGTGCTTCTGCAAAATAGTGTCGGGAGGGAACTTGTTTTGGTGGAACATTTAAATGTGTGTCGGCCAGCCATGTAAACATATTTTTTATAGATCTTTACAATCATTCACCAAAAGAACAGAGCAGGTCTGCCTTATTGCACGATCCAAATCTTCTTCAAAACGTTTAATTTTCAGCGTGTAGGTTGATAGCTCGGAAGTTGTTGTTGTTGTTTCCTGTAGCAAAGGGACTTTGAGAACAGGAACACAAAGGGGAGGGACTTCCTGTCCACACAGGAAGTAGGGCTTTATCCAGGTACTGTTCACCTGGTAAGCCAGAAAAGTTGAAAAGTAATGTTAGCAAAAATGCTAACAAGCGGAAGAAATTGATAATGCAGTATTTTTTTCTACATTGTAGCCTGTTATACAAATACAATTATTTTTATTATCAGGTACTTATTATGGGCAGTAACATGTATGGTTAGTGTGTGAAGAGCTAAAAAAAAAAGCCCAAAACAGTATTTTTTGTGAATTGTAACACAGGGGTCCCAGGAGTTGGTGCTGCAGTCCAAAGTGTCCAATCGGCTGCAGAACAAGGCCTCTCTGCCGCTATGATGAAAATGCAGGTGTGTGTGCAGGTGTATGTGTAAATACTACTGTGCAAATTGGCTGCATAGTTTAGCATTGACAAAGAACTGTGTATTGCTTCAAAAGAATGCCATGAGTATGTTTACATTTTAATGTGTGTGTCTGTCCAGGAGCTGACTGGCCAGCAGCAGACTTCTTCATCGGAGTCGGAGTTTGACTTTCCTCGGGACGACGGTGAATTTGCAGCTTCAGAGTTCAGGGAGGAAGGCGTGGACTTTACAGTGGATCACACAGGAAGTAGTGACGATGCCGCGGCAGCAGGAGCGAGCCACGACGGCGGCAAACAGTCGTTGTTTGAGGGATACAAAGATCCCAGCAAACAGTTTAGTGGACACACAAGATCTTACCACCAAGATGCCAGGTATACATAGTCTCTTACTCAGTTACAATCTAGGGTGTACATGTCTTTTGCTGCTGTTTGGAGGATTGAGGTAATCACTTTTGCTTTGGGTGTGGCAGACATTTCTACAACCACAATCTGAACAGGCATTTGTGGGGACAGCTATACTGTCAGCATCAGGTCAGTCAGCTCAGGAGCTACCATCAGGACCCGTCCACGGTCGGAGGGCTGACGGCCGAAGACATCGAGAAAGCACGACAGAACAAGAAGGTTGAGATTAAATCACACAAACAGATGGTAATTACTGCTCATCAGTTCCTATTCTTAAAGGGGACCTGTTATGCTTTTCCTTATTTTCTGTCATATATATATAAAGTTACAATGATAATAATGAGGTAAACATATATAAAAGTAATCCCTGTGAGCAAAAACCTCAGGCTTCATGCAGTTGAGTACTCTGTTTCCAACTCTTTTTTTCTACTTTGGCTTCAAACTGACTCACTCAACTCGTGACATTTATAGGATCATCTGCTCGAGGCACGTTACTGCAGTGTTTACATTACAAACGCCCTCTACATGTAGCTACTGTAGCTACATGCTAACGTCAGCTTCCTGCTGGAACATGTTCGATTGTGAAGTTTTTGATTGCGAAGCTTTTATTGGTGATTTTTCAAAGTAATGCTACAGCGCCGTTAGAGTCATTTCCCCGGCTGCAATGACGGTGCAGAGACGCCAAGAGCGCAGATGCAGAAGACCCAGAAACACAGACCAATCAGAGAGGTCAGGAGGGGGGCTTATAGAGACAGGCGCTAAAACGGAGCGTTTCAAACAGAGGGTAAAAATAATGGTTTTTTGAGCATTAAAGCATGTAAACATGTTCTAGTAGAAACACAAAATATAAATATGAACCTGAAAATGAGCATACCGGGTCTCCTTTAAATACAAACACACATAGACACTGATGATGATACACACTTTGACATTTTAATAGAGCGATATCTTTCCTGTTCTGTCTTCTTTAGTTGAGTGAGAGAGCCAGAGAGAGGAAAGTTCCAGTGACTCGGCTCGGCAGACTGGCCAACTTTGGAGGTACAGTAATACAACTCTTTGTTACTCTGTCTGAATGTTGGCTGATTCACCGGCTATTTGTCCGACTGTATCTGTCGGTATGTGTGTCTGCGTGCGAGTTTGACTTTTTCTGTCTTTTGATGAGGATACGTGCAGTTTAGTCTGTGCAGATTCTCAGCAAAAGCCAGTAAAATAATGATTTGCGTGAACACAAGAGTTAATCAAACATTGTGTGTTTCTCTCTGGTTGTCAAAACAAAATGTCACAAAGTTATTACTGGCAGTAATGAAATTGTTAGTGAAGTTCTGGAATCTTAACCATGCAATCTAATCTAAATGTAACCCACTGCCCCCGAAATAAGCCGGGGTCACTGGGTTCAGAAAGTCAGTGTGTCAGCAGCACACGTGTTTCTCAGAGTCTATAATGTCGAGACAGCACCACTGAATGTATATATATAGTATGCACAGACATATTTAAATGCTAACAAACACAAAGCAACATAGAGTTAATTAAAAGGAAACAACAGAAACATAACATACAGGACTGTAAGTAACATGAGTGTTTGTCAAGTGTCAGACTCTGGACCTGCTCTTGAACAAACGCTTGTAGAAATTAGGTCAAGCATATCTCGCACTTTATAATAAACGGACATGTGTTCCTGTCGAGATAAAAAACACTCCTTGTCGGCTACGGACCGAGAGAGAGTACAGCAGCAGTTGTGATAAAAATCTGTGTGTTTGCGCTGCAGATTGTTGTGTGTTAGTTAATCTTCTGTTTGACCATGTTGCCTGTTCTCTAAGCCTATTAGCTGTGACATATTTAAACACAAAAAATACTGCCAACTGGATATAGAAATGTATCTAAAAATGAGTGAGAGAAAAAGGAAATAGTTTAAAGGTCCCATATTGTATAAAAAAAAAAATAAAAAAAAAAGAGATTCTGTGTGGTTTTTCTTTTATTATAAAGCAGGTCTAGGTGCTATATAAATACTGTGAAAGTATAAAAACACTCAATCCACAGAGAAATGCACACAG
>JAOVVB010233006.1:0-24032 GCA_028570985.1 Heterobranchus longifilis
ACACCATGGCAGAGAATGTCTGCCTTGAAACTGCAGTGTGCCAACAACAGTCTCAAAAATCCTGATTCAGACAGCCAAGTTTTATGACATCACATATCTAAGGAACCAATACAGTAGCATAACTATATGGCAGCGGTGGTGGGCGGGGCTTAAGGCCAGATCCAGATTCCAGATTTCTTAATGAGGGAGAACAGTAGATTTTATTTTGTACTTTTTTGTCGTCTTCACCGAGCGGACGGACGACTTGACGTAGTGGAATGATTTTACCCCGGAGAGCAGCATGAAAGAGAGGAGCGCTCACTCGGTAACTACTTCGGGGACAAAAATGTCCCCAGAAATACACTGCACATTGACTGACAAAAAAAAAAACGACTGCTCGACTTGAAGAATTAATTGGCCTCCTGTTTTTGGTTGAGCACTCCCTTTAAAGGCTCCTCTGTTATTGGAGAAAGTTGGCCTCATTTATCAAATCAGCCTGTTTGTCTGTTATCAAAGTGTTGTGGAGGTTGACAGCCATTATCACAGTTTGCTAATATGTAACAGGCTTGTAGATGTCCTTTAATCCCATTCATAGCATCTCTTGTCATTTAAGATATCAAATCCAAACTTGAGCTGAGAAAAGTAATCCTTGGAGAAGATCTGTGCCGAATAAGCCGGCTTTATCATTCCGCCTGCAAACTAGCTTTAGCTGCTGATAACAACAAGACATGGAAAACATCACTGTGGACTTTTGATGGGGATTTGTCAACATTACAGACTAAATGATGAATTGATAATGAAAACAATTGTTTACAGAGCTATTTGATACATTATTCTGGTTGTATTCTGCTTAAAGAGATACATGTAAGAGGCGTTTAAGAAAACAACTCTAATATTTCTACAATCCTTCCAGTCACGCAAGTCTGCTGGATTTCGACAAACACCACCACCATCCAAAACTCACACTAACACGCACGCGTGCATGCACGCACGCGCACACACACACACACACACACACACACAATCAGTGAAAGCCGCCATTCAGCAGATTTCCCTCCTTTGAATTAGAGCTACTATTGTCTGCCAAATTGGGTCTGTTTTGGTGATTTTATTTTTATTTGTATGTGTACCTACAAAACAACACACCCAGCTCCAGCTTGTGCCTCTCATTCATTCATTCATTTTTTAATTTATTTTTGATTTTTACTTTTAATAGCTTACTTTAACATTGATGATTGTATTCAAGCCCCAGCTCCCATTTTCATAAAATAAATAAATAGAAGTTGAATCTTGAAAAACCCTGACTTTACAAAGTTCTTCCAAAATCCTTTAAGACTCCTCTATCCCGCTGGTACAGAAACACCCTGTCTCCTGTTCAGACAAATTGATATTAAACCTCTTTGACAAAGTGCAACTTAATCACTTCCACCAAAGAAAGATGGCAACAGGAAACAGCATATCTCCTGCCCTGCGCTGTATGACAAGGAAAAATATGAATATATAAAATAACATTGATGAATGAACCTGAAACTAACGACGTATTATCAGATGTGTCCTACAAGCAAAATGCTAAATTTGGCTGCCAATTCAGTTTAGTTGAAGGAATAAAATCACAACTTGTGACACTTTTTTTTCTCCCCATTACAGGCTACTGTTTGTGGTGCAGTAGTTTTTGTTTTGCCTGAAGTAGTCTTTATGGATTTCTGATTGCTAAAGTGACACTAAACACATTGACTTATATTTAGTTCTGAGTAAATCAGTGGCTTACAGTAGCTTACCTTTATGTAGGTAAACACCTCTATTAAGCACATGCACTTGCAACTTCTGAGCCAAAAAAAAACCAAAACATATTTTTTGCAATGTTGTATATTTTTACTCCTGTTTTTGATTTTTTTTTTAGCTAATTTGTTATCACCATTTAAGATTTGGATTTCTATGTTTTTTTTTACTTTGCAGTTTTCACCAAGATTGTCTAATTTTTCTACACACAATAACTTTTATCATCAAAACAATTTGAAAGAAGCAATTACTAAAATTATCAAGCAACAGATAAAACAAATAAAAGACAATTTTAATAATCAACAAATAGTTTGTCATTTACCAAAGAAAAATGTCATCATTCCAGCATCTCAAATGTGATGATTTGGTTCTTTTTTTATGTTTAGTATCATTGTAATTTAAATATCTTTGGGTTTTGTAGTGTTACTTAAACAAAACAACAAAACTTGAAGACGTCACCGTCGGGCTTTGGGAACTTTAAGATGGGCAGCTCCTATTTGCAGACATTTTATAAACTGTAATTATTCATAAAGGTAACAGATTAATTGACAATAGAAATAGCCTAATCATGAGTTGCAGCCCTATGGGGAGTAATCTGAATACAAGTATTTAAAATACAAAGTATGAGTAAATGCATTCCCTTACAGTATAAATAGGTGGTATTCTGAATACAGTTACTGTCTTTAAAAATAGATTACTTGAAGGGATTACTTTATTACCTCTGCCAAGGAGGTTATGTTTTTGGTTCGGTTTGTTTGTTTGTTTGTTTGTTTGTTTGTCAGCTAGATTACGCAGAAACTACAGGCCCGATTTTCATGAAACTTGGTGGAAGGGTGTAGCACGGGCCAAGGAAGAACCCATTAAACGTTGGAGCTGATCCAAATCACGGGGCGGATACACAAATTATTACACAATTATTTTTCACTTTTGTTAACATTGTGAGATAGGGCATGGCCTTGGTGGAGGTCTGCGCTCTCCAAGTGCCCTTCTAATATGTTTTTGTTTTATTTGCTCTAAAATTCATATGAGTTATGATGTTCAGTCATTATGTTCAGATTCTGTAACAATTTGCAAGTGCAGCGCACCAATGTGAGAGGAGACACACAGCCAGGACACTGTCAGGAAGGTGTTTTTGGAAATATAAGACACAGATAAATGAGCTCATCAAGGCCAAAAAAAGTAATCAAAAGTATTTAGAATATGTTACTTAATTTGAATAATTTAATGGAATATGTTACAAATTACATTTCAGAGAATGTACATTTTAAAAGTAACCCTCCCAACACTGCTTACATACGTAATCAACGTAAATAACCAGAATCAACGATTATGTTAAAATAACTTGTTGCACACGGGACGTGGACTCCAGTCCCCTTCAGATCTGAGCCCGTCTTGCTGAAGCACTCTGTCACCTCTGCTGAGCTGCTCCTTGTTAGAAATGCATTGCACTCTTATTTCCTAGCAATGAGGTGTTGTATTAAAATAGTAAATTACATCCATTCTCTGCAGCTAATGATGTCCTGTCCAAAGAATGTGATGAATGGTGTTTGTTATGGAGGGAATTCTTAGTGTTTGTGACCATTACAGGATGTTTATGTGAGAGGTCTGTTGTCAGGTGTGGAGAGGAGCCCTGACATCATTAAGTGGTAATTGACTCCTATTTAAAGGCCTTTGTCTCCCGTGCCCCAGAATGCTTTAATTAGATGGCAGGTAAATTAGTGTGAGTAGTTTAATTATGAATATGTTATTCATACCATTGCACAAAGGTAATAAATGTGCCCTTCTCTCAAACAGGTGGGGTGGGAGTGATAAGCGAACGTTGTAAAACCATGAAATCAGAGTGACAGACAGTCAGGGATTTGTAACTGATGGTGGGCCTGAGGTGCAAAACACAACAACATATTGGTCAAAACATAACGTGGAGTCACTGGCATTGTACGATGAGCATTGTGGAATCTTTTATCTATGTGGATGTGTGTGTAGGTGTTACTTATTTATTTGTATTTTATTGTGCTGCGGACCCCCTTAATAAAGCCTGAATTGAATAATAACAAAATAGAAAACACATTCTAGAAAACACAACAAAAGAGAAAACACAACATTTTAGAAAACAATTGATTTTTCTGTTTAGTTGTAGTGTTATTTAAGTTTTAAATGTGTTTTCTAAAATGTGTTTTCTGTCTTGTTGTGTTTAGTCCAATGTTGTTGTGTTTTGGACCTCAGGGGCCACCGTATTAAAGGAAAAACGCATAAAAAATTTTTAAAAAATTGAGAAGCTCCAGCCATTTTGATGTAATTGTGCAACCCAGAGGCAGTGTTGAAGGGTTTATCATTGCACTGGTGTCCCACGGCAACCAAAAGCTGATATGTGTCTCTGGCAGAGGAGGTCCAGATATTGATTAAATGTCTGGCCGGCTCCCCGTTCACCCGAGGGCCTCTGGTTTCACAGACGCTGGAAGTGGTCAAGGTGCCAACGCACTGTGCATCAACTGAGACCTGCATGCTCGCTGCCAACACAACTTCATCTAAACACATTTATTTAAGTCATAAATAAAGAGTTGTGGGGATGTAATTTGACATCTGTGATGCAATAAATCCTTTTGTTTTTGGCTTGATAAAATGAAAGACCTGCTTCCCAGTACAATATTGAATGGGGGTCAAAAATGAAATGCCCTCTCTCCAAACAGCTGCCAAACCAATGATATATGTCCTGAAAATCCCATCTATCGACAAGCAGCCAAAATTGAAAATGAGAGGTGGCTTTATGAATATAAATGAGTTATTTGATGTCCTTTTCTTGCCACGAGTCTGACCCAAATGTGTTGGTTTTCTTTTGAAGGCACGTACCCATTACTCAGTCCTTCAGTCATCATTTCCCCGCTGCTACAAAGCCAATTGGGCTATTTGTGACATAACATGATTTTTCATGTCATTCAAAGTCACATTGACTTTTTCTGCTAATTAAATATCCTTCTGACAGTTCTGGTCACAGTAGAGCTGCATGTCCACTCGATTTAGAGATAATTTGTGATTTTTGATGCTTATTAGGGATTAGACATTCAGCCTGTCAAAGTGCCAACCTAAATCTGGAATTACTTTGGAAAACAGTGGCATCAAAAGTGACAGAAACAATGGAAAATCATCCACAAAGAATCAAAAGCGAAGTTATGATGGAAGCTAAGCCAAAAGTGGTTAAAAAAAACCCAGCATTTCTCTGAACTTAAGTTTATATGTTTTGTGTAAAAAAAGCTTCCCTGCTCCAGGGCTTTTTTGTCTTTGCGGATGTAGAGCCATATGCAGAGAATTTGTGTGTTTTTCCTCAATTGTTTAGAGGATCAGCTCAGATCCGAGGAGATCGGCTCATCAGATCTTATGCTGAGGCGTTTTATTGTTTGCACATCATTTTCTGCAAACAATTAGAAGTGAACAGATGAATTGGAGGGTGTGTTGGAGGTCAGGCTCAATGGTTGTCTATGTGCATGTGCAAGCTTTTCAATGTTCATGTGTGTATTTGTTCGTACATTTGTGTTTGTGTGAGTTGCTGCCTCTGTTTGAGGTTATTGAGCCACTTCACAGCAGCTGTCAGCGAGTGATTGTGTGTACGTGTAAACAGATGGAACAGATGGGTTTGGGATCATTCTTTGTAGAACCTCACTGATGTAAGAAGATGAAGGTCAGGAGACACTTTAAAGTCAAACTGAAATTTCATTTATGTTTGCCAAGTATAGGCTATATTGTTGTTTGTGTACTGTCTTAACAGGTCTTGACAGTCTGGCCATTTGCAGTCACCAAAACTGGAACCATGAAACAGATAATGCAAGACCCCCCCCCCCCTCTCCTTTGAATGTGAGACACATTCAAAGTACATACTGGTGCGTGCAGTATGCATACAATTGGGACATAGTCTACTACTTCAGCATAAGATTGTGTCTTGAACTTTGATCATCTTGCTTATTTATTCTGCGCAAAGGATTGTGGGTCAGAATAGCCAGAAAAGCATGCTGGCTTGCATATTGCAAAATGCTTATTTTCAGTATACTGCATTAGACATACTCGTGTCCTAAATGTCATACATGCTGATGATTTTTGAAACCAATAGTACGCAAATTGCATACTATTTCCGGACAACGACAAAGACAACATAAATAACGCCGCAATTTACATTTGTAGTTTAAATCATACATTTTGTCACCTGCGACCGTTGGATTAGCTGCTTACCTTTTCCAGTAATTTAAGTATTATCTGGCAATGCCGGTAGAGCTGAGGTTGGCACGGGTTGCCATGGTTACGTGTCTCCAACAGGCAAGGAGGCTCTCAGTGAAGTGATGTGGGAATTATAGTTAAGTGCATCCAAAAAGATACATACTACAGTTTATTTACACAAAAGTACGTTGAACAATAGTATACATATTGAGTATGTAGTGCATCGTATGCGATGTTGGACGCAACCACTGTGTATTGGGACATACTAAATATTTTTCTGGCGTTTGTTTGCAGGCTTGTATAGCTAGCTTACACTTTACGATTGAAGCTTTTCACTTTCTTACAGAAGCTAAGCTGGACAGTGTTGTCACTGAGCTGCCACTACTTGAACATCTGCACAACACTCGCTGTATAAGAAGGATAGACATCCTAAAGGACGGTACACACTCGGGCCACCACTTGTTTCAGCTGCTGCCATCAGAACGATACAAACACGCACAAATAGGATGAAAAACAGATTTTCCCCCAAAGCTGTGACATTACTGAACACAAACACGTCCTGACTGATGCACCAATATGCTGCACGAGAGCATGTGCAATATCTCTGTCGCACTTGTCGCTTTCACTTCAGAAGTACTATATTGTGGATGATTTTAATATATTTTAATATATTCGTTTACAGCTTCTGGGGCACTGTATTACCGATTTTTATTTATTTGAATATATATTACTTATAGCTGGTACTTTTTATGCTTCTGTTTATTACTGATTTGATTAATATGTTTTTTTGCACCATGTGAGTGGGCAATTTTGTTGTGCATGCACAACAGCAATAAAGAAAGAAATCTTGAAAGTTAGCCTAGCTTGCTAACTTTCTTTTTTCCGAGTGGAATACAAACATAACAGAAGTTGAATGTTGTGAAGGGACAGACATGTTAAATAACGGTAGATAGCTAAAACTGTGTGTGCTGGTTAAAAAAGGGTAAGAATGCCTTTTATCAACATTTGTAGGCTATATGCAGAATGACTTCAGTCAATAGCACCATGGAAATTGACAACTCACTGTTTCCAAAAAATACATCCTAAAATTGCACAAAAGCTGCAGTGTCATTACCGTTTGTATTTCAAGACACAAAAAGGGAGACAGACTCAACTTTAAGTTTGACTTTCAGAACAAAAGGAGGAGGAGAGGAACTGATTTTATGACAGTTTATCAGCGAGATCTCCAAAAATGCTGCAGAGCTACAGTACAGGAGTCTCTTTCTACCTGGATATAATCAGGATCTCCTTCTGCTCATTTCCTAGTTTCCTGTTAATGTTTCTGTGTCGCATACGATTAGCCGTCGAGCTCGAATGATTGGTCGCCTGCAGTCGACAGAGTGACCCTGAGCGACTGACTGAGGATGTGTTTTTAATAAGCTGGAGGTCACTGTAATCTGCTGCCGAGATCAGACGCCAGTCAGAACTTGCTGTGGTACGTGACGGTGGAGAAATGCATAATGAGCGTTCACACATCCTGTTATCATACGCTCTGTCCTTTTTCTTCTGTCTGTGCTTCTTCATTCCTCCTCCACCCCACTTTCTTATCCTCGTTTCTCTTCTTGGCCCAGTTTTCTTTTAATACACGTGAGCTCTGTAAAAGATGAACAGTGTTCGGAGTCTTTAGCTGTGTCATCCATCATCTGAGTTTAGTTGTGTAGTCTGTCGTTCACCGGGCCGCCTGCCCGCGCTGATGAAGAGCCGAGAAATCAATACCTCGCTGATAACATTGAGTTTGCACCTGCAGAAAGAAGATGTGAATCAATATCACGCTAAAATCACACCAAGTCACTGTGACACCAGTGTGTGTGTGTGTGCATACTACATGGCCAAAAGTATGTGGACACCTGAAACTTACACCCGATTGGTGAACATCTCATTCGAAAACCATAGTTTTCTGTCCTCATACGTAAACGTGACGGTCAGAGTTTTAAACACGTGGTTAACGTTGTGAAATGGTCACAGTTTGGTTAGAAAAAGACTGTAGTTTGGGTTCGTCTCATTCGAAGAATAATGTCGCATTAGAGAGTTGGAACAAACGACACATATGGTCCTATGGTTTGGAGGAGTTATAATACAGAAATATTTGATTGATTTGATTGAAAACCAGAAAACCCATTGGTGCTCCATTGTTTCTGAGGGAAGTGTCGGCGAGTTTCTGTCGGATATTCTGTCCAACAGACGATCAACATTTGGTTACAAAGTTTGGTGCGTTTGACAAAGTGCAGTGTGAACGCTAACCCAACCAAATGAAAATTGCAACAGTGTTACAACTAGTGTTGGGTACCGAGCTCTGTACTTTATGTCGGTACTACAGAGTACCGATTACCGTTACTTTTTATTGTGTTTTTATGCCCTCATGATGGACTGACAGGCTGCAGGTTGTAGTGACAATTATTATTTTTTGCGGTGTGTAAAATGTTCTAAATAAATAACAAAATGTTCTAAGTAAATAACAATGTTGAAACTGAGAAGTTTGGACTTATTTTTACAACTAAAATTGTAAAAAATTACGAATTCCAATTCCAACACGACAGAGGTCGAGCAAAAGGAAAAACAACCCCAGGGTTATCCACGTACTTTTGGCCATTTAGTGCAGCTCAATATATGGTGCATGTTGTGAGGGCGAAGTAGGGAATCTCTCCTTAAATATAAATGAGTCAGAGAGTGGATAAACAGAGACAGAGCAGATAGCGTGTCCCTCGTCTCGACCTTTGACCTTTCTCTCACGGCAAGAAAAGACCTCAATCCGACTCCCTGACTCTCCGGCTAAATTCATCCATCTGGGCGAGAGGGAGGCAAACACATTAACACTGTGGTGTCGGCCTCTGACCAAATAAAGCACTCGCCAACGGGCCTCAGACAAATACCCCTACGAGTAGGCAAATATAAACATGGGCATGCAGACTGAAAGGTTTCTAATCAATGAGCAAATACGTGATTGAATGGGCACATAAACCTTCAACCTTATAGTTCAGACAAGTTGACATTTACACTGCAGTAAAGTAAAATCTTTCAATCAGGGCTGGAAAAGTAGTCCCACATGAGACTAATTGATTTAAAAGGAAAAACTGAATCACAGAAACTCTAGGAAATGCTTTTTGGAATGAGACATTTTTATACTATCTCCTGTGTAATTACATTGAGTCAAAAGTTGATTGGACAGCTTAAAAGCTTCAAATTATTTTGAGTGTCTTATCAAAAAAACAACATTTATGCTGATTGTGTTTTTCTGCTGAACGTCGGTACAGAAAGAACCCGACACTGGCTACATTTCATCAACTTATTGTTAGGCAGTTTCAGCAAGATGTCTGTTTTTTTCGTGTTGGCGTTTGCAGGGAACACTTTCAGAAGACTCAGCGATAAACCTTTGTTTACAGCAGAATGCCACTGACAGAAAAGCTTTGGGGGGCTTTTAGGGTTGTTCAGGTCAGTGGAGCCTCATAAAGTGTCATTTTTTCAGAGAAAAAACACTCAAATCAGTCGTCCAGTGAGCTTTGTTGCACCTAAGAGATAAATGTTTATGACTGCTTTATCAGAAAGAGATACATCTGACAATATGATAAGTGAAAACTTTCCCCTCTATCCTCTCTAAGTGCATCGTTAAAAATAACCGTCAGGTCAAGTGTAGATGTTTTAAAAACGGGGGCACCCTACAAGGACGATACTGTCGGTCCAAGTTTTAAAGTAGAACTGAAATTAAGTTGCATATTATTTCTGTTAGCGTACAGATCTAAGTGGCAAGTCAGCTGTAGCACTGCACCATATAAATGGACTTGATACGTTTAGATGCTAAATAGAAGTCCTTATTCTTCAATGCTGCTACTAAGAAAACACTGTCTGTTGGTACGCTACAGTTACCAGGGACATTGTGTTTACTTCATGCTGCCTCAGCTGTCAATCAAACATGTACACTGGCCCGCCTACTCAAAGGCTTGGAGGCTAAAGAAACATTATTATTGTCATTTCAGTAATAAAATGTACTAACAATAAATTGAGTGCACAGAGGGAAGACTTTTGTGATCTCAGTTGGACTTTTAACCTGCAGTAACTGAATTTATGGCCACTTGCTGGCAGAGGAAACAAGCTGTAAACGCTGACATAATATCACATTTCAAGATATGACAAGCAAAACAGTTCCTTATTTACACATTTGGCAAACATGGAGCAACATTAGCATTAATTCAAGTCCAATATGGATTCTTGTTTTAGTCTCCACCAACTCCTGAAGGACATATCTGTCTCTTTCGCTGCTAAATGCTCCACTATGTTCATCAGCAGGTGTACTGTGGAGTTTTTAGAGGTTTTTTTTGCTGAAAACAGTTGCTACTGCTTCTGAAAACGGCACTATGAGAGCAGTGAAAGTGAACCAAAACAGTATAGTATATAAAAGTGTAGGTCCATCTCTATGAGCGACCCCTTTTACATTACACATAATCATAACATTATTTTTGTATGATGGGTGGAAGTAACAAAAAATAATTGATAAAAACTGATGTGTTGAAAATGCATGTGATTTGAAAAATAGTGATAAATAATCAAGTGATTTGATTAATTTAAAGCTGCTTTGATTAAACAGAACCATGTTTCATCATTTTTCCCCGTCGTACATTCACAACACATTTCCATTCATCATTTACGGAAAGTGGCCTCGAGGGTGGAAGTAACACAAAAAATGGAAGTGATGAAATCTATGTGAATTGAAAAGTTGAGTTGATAAATTGTCAATTGATTTGATAAACTTGATTGACATTTTATTTGAAACAGTGTGTCTCTTTAGCTGTGCTGTCTGCTGTCATCATTCACCTGAATGTATTGCTTACAGCAAGCAACTTTTCTTACTTTCCCCCCCAAAAACTGTCACTCAAAAACCACGTCCACTGACTAACTGATGGAGGTTTTGGCTCCCAGCTTGCAGCCCAGGCCTCGTCGTGAGCTTTTATCTTGACATGGCGTTGACAGGGGAAGTGAGAGAATCCTGCACAACATCAGTCGTAGAGCGATTATAGTTTCTGCAAAAAGTTTTTGTGGGATGAATGCGACATGGTTGATTATAGCATGCTTTAAAAAGTGTTTTGAATTGTGTGCAGGGATTAGATTTGAATGTTATTCATTTAAAATCACAAATGGTCTCCAAAATCCCACTGAATATCCCACAAGCTTAAAATGTGCCAAGCCAGTATTTTTTTGCATTAATACTGACATAATCCACAGGGTGAACATCAGTTCAGCTGGCAATGGTCCGATGGTTGGCTCCATACTGGATTCAGTTCCAAGTTAATAAAATACTCAGATCTATAAATCTCTTATCCAGTCGGCTATTTTCACTCTTTAAAAAAACAAATATCAGCGTACAAAACATTCAGATATGGCACAGAGATGTGAATCATTTCATCCCTTTTTGTTGCTTGATATCAGTTTTAAAATGCGGGTCATGGCTTTGGAAACCATGACGTTGACTTTGCATGCTTTCATATTGTTAGTGCATGCCACGGCCCCTCAGGTCCTATCTCACTACACTGGCAGGTAAATCACTCCCTCCGGCCCGGCTGACATGTGGATTTCAGTGCATCACCCCGGGTGCTTTTTGCATTACTGTGGCAGATTTGCGGTGACAGCCCACCGCCGAGACATGACAGGCGACACATCCGGCATGATATGAGGCTACAATCAGGTTGACAGGAAGGTAATGAAAGACCCCGTCTTCCCTGACACCTCGGCTGTCCCACTCGGTGCCGGTGCTGAAGTGGATTGTGGAGTGATTGACGGTGATAATTTGACCCTGCCTGTCAGGGCGTTTCTCTTTATGGAGCCGCATCACTACGAAGACCTGATTGTCTCGGTGGTCACAGGTTATCTGTTCAAATTGTAGATGCACTTAATCTGTCAAACGGTGTGTGTGTGTGTGTGTGTGTGTGTATATACTACAGTTTGAGATTCATCATGATTTCCTTGAAGATTGGGTGTCTGAGGTTTCTGGATTGCGTCGGATATAATAAGTAAATTTAACAGCATATTTTCCACGTTCGGCTTGATAAGATCCTGTCAGCTGTTTCAGTTTTCTGCTCAGTGAAAGTCCCACATTCGGAGAGAAAGAGCGATGGGAATACCATGTGGGACTGCACATCTGTCTTAAAGGGAGAAAACAGGTCTGGCCTTGTAAAGAGGACAATGAACAGAGAAAGAGATGGAGAAAGGTTGGAGAGGGCAGGCGGTGGAGGAACTACACCAGGGTCTGATGTCATGGACTCCAGGGGTCGAACAGCTGGAGCGACACCAGCTTCCTTTCAGCCACCATGCAGATCAGCTGTGGTCTCATGAAATGGTGAATGAGTAACACGCCAATTTGTGAGGTTTTTTTGCTTTTCGCGTGTCATTTTACGCCATTAATGCACACCAGGCTTTCAACTCCAGAAGTGAGGAGACGCAGTATAAAGATCGAGAAAGGTGTGTGGGAGTGGAGGTGCATGACCCAGGAGACCGTGTGCAACAAGTTACTTTAACTTAATCGTAGATTTTTAAGGATGCACCGATTGTGAAATTCTGGGCCGATACTGATACCGATTAAAATAACAATTTGAATGATAGCCAATGGCAATGTTTTTGTGTTGTTTATTTTGAGTTTGTTGTTATTTATTCCCCTCTTTGCCAGGGAAACAAAGCCACCTTTATTATTAAACAAAATAACTGAACCGTTTTAAAATCAGTCAACATTTCATTACACTATCTTTGAATGAGCACACATTCAATCAACAACTTTCAATATCACCTTTCACATGAAAAAGATAAATATCGGCCACTGCTATCTGAGAATGTCATCTTATTTACCGATATGCAGATACTGATGTTTGGCCGATATATCAGTGCATCACTATTGATTTTGCTTATTAACGTTAATTACGTAACTTACATACATACGTTAGTTTACACAACAAATGTCCTTATTTTAACTCAAAAGTGCCATGAATTTATATGCTTTGACATCCCGCTGTGCAGATTTACAACCTTGAGTTGGTTTTGTGAGCCATGAAAACACAGACGCAGCTGTGAAATAAATGTTTAATAGCTGCAACTTTTAAAAGGTCACCCGAAGAGAACATTACAGGGAATGTGCGGGGTGTGTCAGATGAGGCCAAAGTTCAGACCGGAGCTTCCTATCATGAGCTTGTTAGCTGAGCAATCTGTTTCTCATGTGTCAGCAATATTTCTTCACCTCCCTGACATAAAAGCGATTTTGCCTCCTTCTATCTCTAAGCTTCTCTCTCTACAACAAACACTTGGGAAACACACACATTCCCATGTACGTAAACAGAGCCCACACTCCACAGCCTCCACTAAAGCTGAGGTTTAAAAAAAAAAAAAAATCTGAATTTTGTGCAGATGTCTTGTTTTCTTCCAGCTTTATTTTTCCACTACTCCTCTTTTCCTCTCCTGCTGATGTGAAGGCTTTTGTCAGTGAACA
Source organism: Heterobranchus longifilis (assembly GCA_028570985.1). NCBI lineage: Eukaryota > Metazoa > Chordata > Actinopteri > Siluriformes > Clariidae > Heterobranchus > Heterobranchus longifilis. The sequence goes on from JAOVVB010233006.1 coordinate 13,463, forward strand.
TCTCGGTCTTTCTGCAGCTTTGGATGGTTTCGGGTGTGTTGGAATGCACTCATTTATTTTTTATTGAATAGCACAGAGAGTGTAGGTGTTTCATTATAAATAAAGGTTTTTGAAAGAGTGGCACCATGCCTGCAGAATGGAAAATATTTATTTCAAGCCTCGGGGACAACGAGCATCTGAGTGTCACTGAGTTCCCTTCAGCTCTTGCTGGTCTGACCTTTGACCTTCCAGTGGAGGTGGGAAAAGGAAATATTTTTCCTTTATGTCCTTTTCGGATCTTATAAAGGCTTTTATTGTGTCCCAAAATGACTGAATGTGCTAAAAAATTTAGGCCCATTTTTAGCCATGCTTACTAGCAGCGTGGCTCTCGGGATGGCAGTATTGATCTATCAGTCGGCTAGCCTTTTGGAAATATCTCAACAACTATGTTATGGATTATCATGCAATTTTGCACAAACAGAGGGTGAATACAGGTATATTCAGACAGACAGTATGAGAAAAATAATGTTTATTGAACATTAAAGCATGTAAACATGTTCTAGTAGAAACCCAAATTATGAATACAAATAGATTATGAACCTGAAAATAAGCATACTATGGGACCTTTAAAGAACTTACTGATTCTCATAATGTGTGATACTTTCCTGTGAGAGTAACAATGATTTGGGGGATTTAGGGAATGCCTGTTTGTTGTTATCTGCTAGTTCTGAATAATTTTTTAGCTGTGAGCTGCAGCTCTATAGCTCGCTGTTTCCCCACCCTTTGGCAGCAACAGTTTTTGCCCTCAGAGGCTGAAATTTGGAGGTCAAGTGTGTGAATGCATGAACGCGTGGATGCATGCCAGTACATGGTCACAGCTATTGCGAATTTGCGCTTGTTTTGTTTGAAAGAAATTGGTGGAAGAACTGTGGAAATCGGTTGACTATGCACCAATTCTTATGATTGTGTAATCAGCCATGTTTTTAACTGACTGGCCTGTGGGTCAGAGTACTGTAGTACTGCAGTGAAACCCCCTCTGGGTTAGGTTTTGTCAATACTCTTCAAAAATTATTGCTGTTTTAGCGATAAGTGGAAATCATTTAAGATTTGTGAGAAAGCACTCACCTCAGAGAGCATCTCATTTTGTGATTTCCATCATCTCTTGAATGGAAATTGTATTTTCTTCCAATGCTCGATTGTGCTTGAATGTATTGACAGTGCAGTTGATAGTTATTTGTATGTCAAGGTCTCCAGTCTGTCTGCTAATTACCTTGAAAGGACATGGTGATAATACATGGCAGTCTGGTGCACGGTATGCATTTTATTACGTATGTGAATGAGTGATATTGTCAATACATTTCTGCAACAGGTGCAGTTGTTTGCAGAAATCCCCCTGTGCAGGTGTACATCAGTCTGGATTAAAGATAATTAGTGTGAAATAACTGAATTTTCCTCAATGTCAGCAGGCGAGAGGAGACAAAGAGCAGATAATCTGAATAGATTTCAGTACGAGGACAAGCTCATTAGTCAAGGTCATTTTTCTCCACTTCACTGACAACATCAAGAGACGCAGCACAGCCGTCTCTCTGACGTGTTTCTGCATGTTTGTGTCTGGACGGTGACCCAGTTCTCCAGCTGACAGGGCCATAAACACAGCAACACACGACTGTACTGTCTTTATAGACTCTGTTAAAGAGCCAGGGGCGTCATTAGGCAGTTTTACACAGTGCTATCGTCGTGTGCTGCTGTGGGACAGGTCTATACAAAAACCTGGCCTCATTGTCTTCTAGTGGCCAACAGAGAATAGGTTACAGGAGACAAATCACCAAATCTGTCTTCTGCACCGCTGCATCTGTGGGTTTGTTAGATTTTCTTTAGAGCCAGACTGATATATCTGTCGATATTGGCCTGTCACAGACATATCGGTATCTATCGATGTATATGTTGTCCGATATGATTTCTTTTAATGCAGAACATATAATGCAGAAAACGATGCTTGGGTTGATTTAGAAATTGTGTCATTACTTACTTCTTTATTTAAATGGTCAGCAATTGACTGACATTGGTGCAAAAGGGGCTTTTTTCATTCCAGCTCAAAACGTCACTATATATCAGCCGCCATATTGGTAATCGGTTTATTTTTCCCATCAAAAATGTGTATCTTATATTGGCCTGAAAAAATCCATATCGGTCGGGCTCTAATTTCCTTTCTCTGCGTTTGATGAAACCTGCTGATAAAGCTGCATTTACTGAATCCTTATTTTTTTTTATGTTTGAGTTTTACTCCCTTGAAACTGAAAAACTTTCTATTTTGATCGACGTTTTTTAAGAAAAACATTTTTCATAATGAGTTTTGAAGCCCAGTCAGAGCATGATGGTGAGACTGTATCCTTTCCCTAATTGATTACCTATCTGCCAGATATTACATTTGGAGAAGAACCAAAGAGAAGTCCTGTTGATCTATTGTCTCCCTGCCAGCCAGTAATGATATGGTAATGCTGTAATTATTTTCCTTGTCAGACAACAAACTTTGTCTTCTGTTTTCCAAGGACAGAATTACACTTGAGACGTTTTAGAAGCAGATGAAGGATTGCTAAAATCGCTGCCCAAATGGCCATCATTACCTCACGCTAATCATTTGCTCTTGACAAATTTGGGCTGCTCACTTCTAAGACTTGCCAATTATTTAGGAAAAGCTGAATTGTAGCCAAAGACTGTATTAAAGAAATGGACCCAGCCTGAAAAGTTTCTTAAACCTGCATTCTTTCTAAAGGCCAGCAGGGGGCGACTCCACTGGCTCCAAAAAGAAGTCAGATTGTATAGAGGTCAATGGGAAAATTAGCCTAATTCTCACTTGATTTATTACCTAACATTTTCCTAATGAGTTCATGGTCCCAATTTATAGTGGATAGCTTAGCACAGTGCCATTGAAACAACATTGGCACTCCTCCTCAGCGCCACCCTCATGTCCAAATATGGTCACTTCTGGCACCAAAATACCAAGATAGCGACGCCCAAACGGCAAACACGAGGCTGCAGAATGGTAGTCTACAAACCAGTGTGTGACGTCACGGTGGCTACGCCCACCTCTTTTATAGAGTCTATGATTGTAGCATCAGAAGTCTCCATCAGGTACTTCATCATCTCCCTGTGTGTCTCAGTGTAATAGAGCCTGTAAAGCCCCCGGCAGTCTGTCTCCTGTGGTTGAATCCACGCAGACAGGTGGTGTGAAGTCAGAGGATTGTCTGCTGCAGCTCCTGGTACAGCAGAGTGACTCAGCCCAGCGTTCAACCCCCTCAGGGCCTTTCCCTCTCCCCGGCACAGCTTCCCTCCTTCATTATAATCTACCATACACTGAACCCTTTTTTAAACACCTTTTGACGTCGCCTTGTTTGTGGTCCCTGCTTTTCACTCCTGTCTTGACACATCGTCTGCAAAAAAACTTCAAACAAAATGTATGATGAAATGAAATGTATGTTTTCTCACCTGTTCCCGAATCAAGCCGTAATCTTTTCATCTGACATGTTAGGAAAAAGTGTGTTTTTTTTTGTTTTTTCTCACAGAGACCTGGGGGTTTACATCCAATATACATGTAATACCAAGGGAAAAACAACATTTCGGAAACATTGTCCCCACAAAAAAAACTCCCAGTGCCGACCCCCCCCCAGTTTCACTTTAACTAAACAGAAAAACATCTATATTTCTGTGACTTTTGTTGCACTGAAAACATGTTGCTATGGTTAGAAAAAAACATCATGGTTTGGATGCAAACTCCACCAAAATCCACCACCCCAACCTACATCGTTATGTGGAGTCTGGACACAATAACCGCTAATACAGTAGGCTGTCAGCCCATTCTATACGCTGATAACCGCCTTCTGGACCTTCTAGCAGGGCCAGCATGCACCTACTGACCCATATGTATCAGGATGATAAAAGCATTGATATCAGCGCAATCATTCATGTGACAACATCAGAATCGCCTGGTTTGTAAGTGTTTGCTTCTGAATATGTCAACAGCAACTGTAAGTTTTGAGAAGAACAGTGGTGGAAAGAAACAAAATACTGGTGGTAGGCAGTTTTTTTTTGCATGCTTGGCCAAAAATTCCATAATAACCTTTCAGCAAGTGGTTTGAGAGAAAACTAGACTTCTCCTCTTGGCTCTGTTTTCAGGCTTTAAAAAATCTAGCCCGTTACTGGAGACTTTCAGGTCATTTCAGGGAGAGGGCGTTCTTATTGGCTGTACAGATGAGTGCACGTCCCTTCAGATGGTGAAAGCCTGATTCAATGGTGGAAAATTCTGCAGAAAAAGTTGCCAGTCCAGCATTGGCAACAACTGCCTACAATGCAAATCAACCCAATAAAAGGAAGACAGACTTTTAAAAAAAAAGAGTCTAAAAGAGTCTGACAATAAACGCAATAAAACGTGTCAATATTGGCAAAGCATTTCAGAGATGAAGAGAAAATGTTGCTAATAGTTTAGCCTTCTCCTAACCATAGCCAAAGGCTAATTCAAGTTCATGTTTATGTAGCCAGAGCCTCGAATCACAGTATGTCATCTCAGCTTACAGATCCACATTTGCAAAGAAAACAGAACGGTAATTCTCATAGAATTGCCGCTATGTACAGGGAGGTTAGAACGGAGAGGGGGCAGCTGCAGGAGGAAGGCTCTCCTCAAATTCTTGCTTTTTCTTTTCTTTTTTTTGCATTTTCCAGAAAACAGCATGCCTACCCCAGCTTTAAGTACAGTTTTGAGAGTATTTCAAGTTTACGTTTCTTTATACTTTCAGAGGGAAATATTGTACTTTTTACTCATTTATTTGACAGCTTTTGTTACTTGTTACTTTTCAGGTTATGTGCATAAGCTTATAAAATACAATGCATTTTATAAACCAGTGGTCCCCAACCTTTTTGGCTTGTGGGCCCTTACATTAAAGCATCAATAGTTGGGGCCCATCTTATATTTCAGATGTCTATGAGTTGTTAGCAGTTCCACCAAAGAGATAAATAAAAGTTTGAGGCCGAAATGACTAAAATGATCCAGTATTTCACAAATAAGTAATTTTTTTCTTCATATATCAGTCACAGAGGTCGTTGATCTGCAGAACTATTACTTTTACTTGGAATACTTAAGTACATTTCGCTCATAATGTACTTTTAGTGAAGTAAAGATCTGAATACCTCCTCCACCAGAGGAGTGTAAAAGCTTGTCTCCCTGCTCGGAGGAGCTCGCCAAGGCTCTGTCGGTGCTGTGGGGCCCTCGGTTTGATCAATGGAGCCCAGAGAGGCAGAACATGCATGGGGCCCAGGGCTCATGGCAGGGTGCCCAGAAACATGGCATGAGGAGAGGGGGGGGGGGGGCTGAGTCACACTTAAAAGTCCCAAAACAAGGAGAATTTCAAAGGCAGAGTGAGTTTGGGGCTTCGCTTTCCCATGAAATGTCAAGATTCTGCTGCAACTATGCCGCGACAGTGCAGTCTTCCACGAAAACTAAATGTTATTTGTTATTGATTTCAACAAGGCTTTTGCACACCTTAACGTCTTAATAACTGCTGCAAAGGACCAAAAATTGTTTGACATTTTATGAAATACTATTCATTTGCTTGCTACTTCTTTTCTTTTGTTATTTCGACACTTTACAGATGAAGCAAACAAACCGGATTACATTTGTTTTTGACAAATTACAAAAACATTTCTAATCAAGCTCTGAGGAAGTCCACAGAGGGAGGAGGTTGGGGTGGATGGGTCACAAAAACACAGACTTTCACCCAGGAGGCCGTGAGTCGTGTCCTGCGTGAAACCAAAAGACAATGTTTCTATTTAACAACTCATGCCACTGACTGTAAATTATACTTTGTTCTTTGTATGTAACAAACACACTTATTTGAACCCAAACCAAAATCTTTTCCGAAACCTAACAAAGTAATTTTGTATAATTCACACAACTGTAATGGGTTGTTTAAAACGGCGTCTGTAATCGTAAGGACCGTAAGGAAAAACGTTTCCCTCGAAAACCTAATTGAGAAGGCAGTTTAGTCGTAATTTTGTAGGAGACAGTATGCATATGCAATGTAGAAGAAAGCACCTGTTATACAAAATAGTTTTTCCCTCGATGATCTCACTCCATCCTTATAAATAAATCAAGAAAGCCTACGGCTCAAACAGGTGTGAATATGAATCTCTCACTGACTGATTAGGTGACTCTCATGCTGACTCCGAGCCAAAACAAAGGCCGTGTGGTTGTTTCTCCTCCAGGGAAAATCATGTGGGTTTAGAAGTATGGGTGGAGACTGCCAAGATACATCCATCTCTGTACCCAAATAACAACACAGCCACTCCTCCTCCTCGCCTCTTCATCATCACCTCCGGAGCAGCAAACGAACCCTCATGCAGACTGACTGCCTTAGAAAAAATCAGCAAGGGGCGAACTAAAGAAGAGAGACAATTGGAGGATATATTAGAACAAGTGTTCCTCATTTGCATTCAAACCCAGTGTCTCCGAGGCTGTTTGTCAGAGGCCACTGAACTGTCTGTTTCTATTAAAGACTCTGTGCAGCCATGCTCAGCTGTACAAGACAAATGGTGCCATCAGTCCTGAAGTGCGCAATTACTCCCGCGTCCTCTGCAGGGGTCAGAGATATGTTTGGGTTAGATCAATAGACGTGTATTTGAGGGATCGATGTTGCAAACCACAGACAGAAGCAGAAACATGTTAGCTAATTTCACCCTTCGTTAACGCTGAGGGGCTTTTACCACAAACATGCGTGTCAGCACACGCAGGACCATGTCAACATGCAGCTCAGGTGATCGACATGACTGTCCAGTGAGGGATTGAAGAGACAAGCACTCACACGCAACCTCGCCTCACCTGGGACCTTTAAAGAAAAGTTTCTCCACGTGCCCATATCGTTTAGATCTTATGTGACTACAAGCATCCGAGTTCGGAAAAAAATGTTTATATCAACTTGAGTTCTAATTCGGATTCAAATTCATCTAGAAATTCTGACAGCCGTGATATCTACTTGGTGAAAAGAGCTACAGGAGTGTCAATAAACCAAAACTGGTGAACTACTGTTGCTAGCCAGCTAATGGCTAAAATACTTGCGAGCTGGGAACATGTTAGCACCAGTCAGTCACACGAGCGCTCCGTACTTTTTTTCTGTTATCTCTGTTCTGGGCTGTTTAGTCGCCCCTGGCATTTTGTTCTTGAGATTGAACATCATTCCCTTAAATGTAGAGCTTTATGGATCCCCAATTTGTTTGCCAACTGTCAGTTAGCAAGCGTGTTAGCTCGGTTGCTAGCGGGACAGTAGAGCAGAGGATCATGATGTCAGCAGCAGTGAGAAACGCAATGCATTGTGGGGTACGCAGCCCGCACTGAGCCAGAGTCCATCCAGACTCCGTATGAAATATCGTTTCGGCTGTGCAGTAAAACATGTTGCCAGAGTGCTAATGGAGCGCTGTCTGCCTGCTGCAGATCTGCGACCCTGGCAATATGGCGGTCCCCTGGACGATCCAGACCACAATGCAATGCGCCGTGACGTAGTTGCCCCAGCTCTATAGGCTCACACAGTTTATTCAAGAGATTATTTGTGCTCTCATGTCTGCTGTAAATATGAAGCCAGTCTCTGAACCTATCAGCTATCAGTCTGTGGCCATTTGGCTTCTGGGTGCGACAATATTTCCAGTGTAGTACAGTTATCCGAGCCAAGACTTCCTCTTCTGTGCGCAGGTCATTGTTTACGATTCCGATTAGCAACTAGAGACGGAAGAATGGAGCTGGAGTTGTGTTTCCTATATTAGCTTTATTAGTTTTCCGGATGCACTGACCTTAAACACTCATACCTGTTAACAACCTGCACTTCAACCACGGACCCTGCAGCTGCACCAAACAGCTGTGCAGAGCGACCACTGGGAGCGATAAACCAAAACAGCCTGCTCTCTCTTTACTTCAGCACTGGTGACCTTACCAAAAAAAACTCCCCTCGTATATTACAACGCGATCTGTCCGCCTCGCTTTCCGCCTCTTTATCTGTCTTCCCCAATAAGAGAATTCCTGAAAACAAAACTGCTGAATTGAATGAGATAGTTAGACATCTTATCTGTGAGACAGCAATTTAAATCACACAGAGGAAATCATCTCACTGCCCGAAGAAATTTAATAGCTGAACCGTTTATTAGATTGTTCAAGTCTGCTGAACATTTTCTTGCAGTGTCGTTTTAGACGGCATTACAATTACCAGGAAAAGTGCAAGGAGTAAAATAAATGAGAAATCTGATGTATTTAATGAATTTAATTAAGCCTGCTCTCGCCGAGAAGCCTTTGTGCTTTTCACTCGTCCTGTCAGAAAAGAAACAAAGCGGATCCCTGATGGAATATTTTTTCTGCATAATTAGACATTTTCACAGGAACTCGTTATTCAATTGGCAATGCAAATATTTCACAGTTCTGATTGAATGGAAGTTGTAGGGTTTTAACGAAACACACTTCCCCACATACAGTACACAATTCCCTCTATAATGGGATTTTTTTTTTTTTTGGAGGGATTCAGCCATCTGTTCAGTGACATGCTGCTCGGTAGGTCTCATTCTGCAAAACTCCCAGCTAGGCGAGCGGGTTTGTGTTGTAAACAATATTTAATATTGATTTCCTGTGAGTGGCTGAAGTCTCCACCGCTGAATGGGGAGAGATTGAAGCAATTACAGACTCTGTGTGACTTTGGATGTGGCTCACAGTTTGTCAACAGATAGAAGAAATGTGCGGGGATGGGTTTGGCAGCTATAAGCCTGATGGGGAATGGTCTTCTCTTTGTTTTTGTCTTTCTCTTTCTGCTCAGTATGTACAGCACAAAAAGAGAGTCTGAAAATATATATTTCTCTGTGTGCTTGTGGGATGCCGGTGCTGTAGATTTTTCGCTATCTTTGCTGTAGCTGGTTTGTGGGTGGGGGTGCCTGGAGGCTGTAGGTAGGAGGATATGGGATTTGGCAAGTTTAAGTTGTTATATGTTTCTCCCCATATTCTCCTGCAGAAGATTAAAAATCTGGGTTTTTTGGGGGGTTTTTTGCATCTGCTCAGTGGGAAAAGATCCAGATCTTGGAGAAAAAACATGTGTAATGCATGTTTTTATTTAAGACACTCACATGTTCAGTATTTGAAGCAAATTAACATAATTATAAGGAATTTCATAAGTGGATATGGGGGCTGGAAAACCACACTACGTGTTGTTGGTTGATTTTGTCGTGATGGATTAGTCGGCGCTGTACTGAGAGAGGAGGAGGCGTCACTCACTAAACATTAGAAGATTTATATCAGCTAATTTATCAGCTAATTTATGAGGAATAGAGCCAGATGGATTCTAGATCTTTGATGCTGATAGCAATACAAGATTGAACTTCAATCAAAAACACATGTCTTCTTTAATCAACTCTATCTCCGACAATATTACGTTCCCATACAACTAAGCCGCATTCGTAAAATTTCAAGGGAAATGTCTTTCCTCCCAGTTTACGGTCGATCGCTGTGAACTGATGCAAAACTAATTTGTTAGTTTACAGGCAGCAAAACTACTTAGTTAGGTTTAGGTAAGTGTGGTTTGGGTTGAAATAAGTACATTTGTTACATAACTTTCAAAATTAGGACTGTCCTCCATGAAATAAATTCTTAAGTCGACTAAAACTAATGCTATTTTGTTGACTAATTGATTAGTTGATTAAAGTTTCTCCATGAAGAATCATGCAAAAGCACCACTTTAAATCTTGTGTTTACCAGAGAGAGTGTTCATAGATTTCTTGGAAATAGAGCTGCAGCGATTAATCGATGAATCGATTAGTTGTCAACTCATTTTATGGACCAAACAATAACCGATTAATTGAGAAAATGATCGACAGATTAATCAATAATGAAAATAATCATTAGTTGCAGCCCTACTTGGAAATAAGTCATCGTGACTAATCGACTAAATAAATCTTAGTTGACTAAGACCAAAACGACCAATTAGTCAGCTAATCGATGAAGCGGGGGCAGCCCGAGACAAAATATAATTTGCTTGTTGAATAACAACAGTGAACTTTGGTTTCACACTGGGTGCAAGTTTGTGTTTTTTTTACCCATCAGTCTTTCTGCAGGCCTTGATTAGAAAGATTTTTCTAATACATCAAAAAATGTCTCTAAAAACATTTCTCTCACGAATAAATAAATTGAGAATGCAGTTTAGGAACGTAATTTTTAGGAGACCACAGCTCCTTTAATGGTAAACAGATAAAGGAAGGGGGGCTTAGAGAAAGTTTTTAGTTAAAAAATTAAAAAAAGTCCAGCTGTTGGAGGAGGAGTATGAAGAGGCCCAGGACAGTCATATGGATTGCAGACACTTTTGTTGAATAATTGGACCCATAGCTAACATCTGAAAATAGCACTGGTATTATTAGAGGACAGTATGGCCAGTGGAAACAGTGGAAATATGCAAACAGTGTGTCCACAGTCAAGACAAGGAAATCACAAATCAAGCTGATTCTGTGGGAAATGACAGGTCCATTGGGCTAAGAGTTGGACCTGTGTGTGTGTGTGTGTGTGTGTGTGTTTACACAGAACATT
>JAOVVB010233007.1:0-10266 GCA_028570985.1 Heterobranchus longifilis
ACAGTATTTTAGTGTAGAATACATCCTGTAAATTTACAGTAATTTACTGGTGACTGAGCTGCGGTAAAAATACAGTAAATATTGTAAAAAGTACTGTGATTAGGGGTACCACACATACTGTAATTTACCAATAACATATTGTAAAAACACAGCACACTGCTCTTTTACAGTTACTGTAATATCACAGTAGATTATTGTGAATGTCCAGTAACATACTGTGATTTTAAAACAAAACACTGTAATTTTACAGTAATATTGTGTCTGGGTCACTGTATAAACACAGTAAATTACTGTGATTTTCAGCTATGTTACTGTAAAAAAAATATTACTATATATTACTGTAAAAAGAATTATTGTATACTACTGTGACTTTACTGTGAATTCACCACAATTATTAGGCAGTAATTTACTGTGAAATTACAGTCATATTCGTTAGTGTACAGTATATTGCCTTTTCAATCCATTAGTCTTCCAAATGATTCTAGAAAATAATAAAATGTCATTCCACTTAACAATTTGACAGTTTTCCTCCTCCTCTTGCTCATCCGCGCCCCTCCGGCCGTCTTTCTCTCTGCTACATGTCATTTTCAACTCTACTCAGATGACTAAGCCTCCACATCCCTGTCACCTTCACACTTTCTGAGCTAACTCTCTACCCATCCATCCATACATCAAGCCTTCCCTTTTGCCTCACTACACAGACACTCAATTCTCGGACGATGTGTATATAAATAGGAAGATTAGGGAGAGCCCCCACCCCCCCCCTGGCCAAAATGCCCAATTAACGTCAATCTAAACGCCCACAGAAGCAGACTACGGTTAGTGCTGTGTGAGTACTAGTCTCCCTGATGGCTACGCACACTGTCCAGTGTAGTGTAGCGTAGTCTGGCATTAACAGCTCTTATGCACCAATACAACTCCATTAAGGAGCTCAAGAGAAGCCATCACAGACTATCATGGGTCCACTTTTCTCTGCATCTCTCTCAAAATATTACACATCAGATGGGCTCGTGGTGTCTCACTCGAGATATTTTAAGCCCTTAACGCCTCTTGTGTGAATAGGATAAGTTGGCTTATTATTAAGTACTTCATCACATTTCTAGATATATATAGGACACTTTTATTTCAAAATTAGCTTGTGACACTCTTCCACTACAGCTGCCATATAGTGAGCTTTATGTGCATAACAGTTCCAGTTTTCTGGAAGTAATTTAATAGTATTAAAAAATAAGGATTAAAATGAATCGTTTTTTTTTAACGTTTTGTAAATGTGCTTATTTGCTTTCTTGCCGAGAATTAGATGAAGAGATCAATCCCAGGGCTGAACGATTTTGGAAAAATATCTAACTGCGATTATTTTGACCGATATTGCAATTGCGATATTAGAAGGAATTTGAATTTTTGCAGCATTATTCTCATTTTTACAAAAGCACAGAGAGGCAAGATCTGTTTTTTTTTTTTTGTTTTGCTAGAATCATTTTCTATTTTCTTTTTTTCATATGTGAAAACAGGTGCTTTTGTCAGGCTCAGTTTTTCTAAAAAAAAATTAAAAAAAAAAAAAAGAATTCCACCTATTTTTCCCAGATGAAAAATTTTAAAAATATATATTAGAAAAAATACCTGGCAACAAAAAGTCTTGCTTGCCTCTCAGGGCTTCCATACATTTTAATTGAAAAATGATTAAAATTATTACGGTCTGATTTTTTTGTGAGGATCTGTACTAACAAAAATGTTTTCTTAAGTCTGTGTAGGCCGGGACATCTCTGCAACAACACAATATTTAATTTAAAACGGTATTTTGACACATACTTCGCCTTAAACAAATATTGCGCCTCATGCAATTTGAAAATTACAGTAGACCATATTGCGATTTCCATACAATTCTGATTAACTGTTCAGCCCTAGACTGCACAATTCATACTGTGCTCTCTGTCTACAACTCTGTTTACACTAACTTGTCTCAGTATCCCAACAAGTAATCAGATGTCATACTGACCAGCATGAGGAGACAGGGCAGCAGGAAGTTGACCAGGTCCCACAGCAGCGCAGAAAACCAGAAGTTTGACAGGTAGACACCGCTGACCTGCTGCACATGTTTGGATTTGATCGAGGACTCCGTTACGAGCAGCAGGGCAAATGTGCTGGACAGGGAGGCCATACCGTACATCAGGTTGATGGCGATGACGAAGCCCGTCTTTCCCCTACAGATGGAAGAAAAGAATGAGAAATGAGGACGAAGAGAGGAGGAGGTGAAAAGGGGTTGATGACAGGAGGAAATTGAAGAGTAATGGTGCAAAGGAAAGGTGAAGAAATAGCAAGAAAGAGAGATGTGAAATGAAATACACGACTGCTCTCTTGATCTCCACCTGTTCAAATCCTCACTGTTGTTCAATTATAACCCAGCGTGCAAACAAGACTCCTGAGTAATTCATCATTTCAAATCAATACTAATGTAGCCCTCAATAAAAAAAAGATGGCCTTGTTCTTTTCAGTGTGATGGCTACACAAAAAGACCTGGGGTTTAAAATCTATATTAAAATCCCTTTTGGTTGTATGAGGTACTTATGAGGTAGTCAGTGTATTACCTACAGTAGATGGTGGTCTGCACGTCCCCAGATTGGAGACACAGGCAGGAGTACCGACATGGAAGATAAGCGATGTACTGTTGTGGACGCAGCTACACAGCGAAACCTATTTTAGCCAGCTAAAAAATCTATATCAGTTTAAGTGTACGCCATATTTAGAATATGTTTACTGCTTTACCTTGCCTCAGACAGCCCTTCAAAGTTTCAAACCTTTTCAAAGCCACCAGACTCCTTTGAAAAAAATAATTTTACCCTGCAGAACACAGGAGCTGCTGGTCTGCCTCTGCCTCGATCGGTTAGTCGGTTTGTGTTATTGTGTGACTTTGGTTGAGTTTTTGCCAAAGGAGTCTGGTGGCTTTGAAGAAAGTGATATTACAGCTTCAGTTCCCCATCATAAAGGGCTGTCAGACAGCAAGAAAAAGCTGTGAAAATATTCAAAATATAGCATACACTTAAACAGTCCACAGCAGCACATTGCTTAGCTTCCGTGCCAGGACTCCTGTATGCTTTTCCAAACTGGGGGCGTGCAGACCGCCATCTACTGTAGGTAATACACTGACTATGGATAAGTACCTCATACAACTCCACTTCAAAATATTTGAACTATCCCTTTAACCTCTGAGAGACTTACATGGCAACTCCGATAAGGTGCAGTAAAGTGCAACAGAATTGGAAATCTAACCTTTCTCGTCATGCAGCATGAACAATGAACCCTTGGAAAACTTCACATTTTTACATGATAGCAAGTGTGTAAAAAGTGTGTTGTAACTGTGCTTGCCAAAAACAATAAAATCACGTGAGAACTCTTCTCCCTTCCCTCCACTCACTCTGTGAGCTGGCTCTGGGCGACCTCTGACAGGTTGCGTGGCATGGGGTAATTTCCCGTCTGGATGGAAGCGTTCGGCCCTGCTAGAAGTTTGAACAGAGCGTTGTCCACCATCATGAGGGCCGTGGCGGGTGTATGGTAGCCCTCGTTGTTGAAGTAGGCTGTTGCTTCTGCATAATGGCTGCTCCTGCCACGGAAAGCAGCACCCACCACACAGCGCTCGTTAAAGCTGCCGCCTTCTTCTTCTGCCTGGGTCAGGATGTAATCAGTGAAGTCTGATGGGGAGAAAAGAGCCATATGGTCACTCAATACTCTGCTAAGCCTACAGCTTAAGATAGATTTAAGACTTTTAATTTTTTGTGGCCATTTTATGCCTTTATTTGATAGTGACAGCGGAGGGAGACAGGAAATGTGGGGAAAGAGAGCAGGGGAATGACATGCAGCGAATGGTCCGGCCAGCTGGGAATCTAACTGGTGACTCGCTGCTCAGGGAATTTGCACCCATGTGGTAAGCGCCCGAATCACTCGGCTATCGGGGCTCCCTTTAAGACTTTTTTAAAATTGCATTTAAGACCAATTTTATAATTAGATTACAATTATTAATTTTACAATAACCAAAATTGTAGGCGTACACCTGAATGTTTTCCGGATTTGTCGCTGGTGTGTGTGTGTGTGTGTGTGTGTGTGTGTGTGTGTGTGTGTGTGTGTGTGTGGGTGTGTGTGTGTGTGACCAATTATTTTCAGATTTTACAATGCAACGTCAAAAAAAACAATTCATAAAATCCTACTTCCCATGTCCAGAAAGAGTCTGACAGAGTATGACAGAGCACTCTGCTATAATATTTTGTTTAACTTGGTTTTCCCGCAAAAAAAAGGTTTTAAAAAAACTCTGAAAAGAGGCTGGAAGCACATCAAGCTAAGTCCCTGTGTCTCTGACGATGCTTACCCGTGACGTTGATGAGCTGGCCAAGCTGGGCAGAGAGCTGTGAACTGTATGTGTTTGCCAGGGCCGAGGCCAGGGGCCCCACCCCAGGCTGCAGACCCACGGGGACCCTGGTGGAACCATAGCGGCTGAGTGCCAGCCTCAGCTGAGGAGCGTCCTGGTGATTGGGAATGGTGCGTGCCACGACTAAGGCCACAACGGTGAACACCAAAGGGACCAGGAACTGAGCCACCATCACCTTCCAGTTTCTCCAGCTGTACAGCGCCCTCTTCAGGAACATGGCGTAGAACTGTTGCAGGTACAATCTGGCCTGATGGCAGAGGGAAGGGGGACTGAAATGTGAGCAAAGTGAATGACATGCAGAACCCATGACAAGCATCAGTTTCCTCTCGTCTCACCCCGGTGTTGAGCTTGATGTTGGAGCAGTCCTCTGAGATGAGCGTGCCGCTGTCGGTGAAGTCTGTGACGTCGGTCATGCCGCTGATGCTGCTGGCGTCATCTGTGGTCCAGTCGTGGGAGCGTCTCTCGTGTTGGTACTGCAGGGCTGGCAGCTGGATGGCCTGGATGTCCAAACTAGAATCCACCAACTTTCCAACCCTGAAAACACAAATCTGTGGTTATCCAACAACTTACTGAAAACAGGAACAAAAGAGGCCTTCATTTCTGTCAAAACTAACCAGGACAATAGGATTTTACAACATTACATTAGGGCTGCTCTATTATGGCAAAAATCATCACGATTATTTTGGTCAACATTGAGATCACGATTATTCAACACGATTACTCATTGACTTTGGATTTATTGAACATAAAAAAAGTTGGATTTTTAATATAATATAATATAATATAATATAATATAGACTTTTAATATAATTCAACTGTAAAACTAATTATAAAAAATGTTAAAAAATTATAATAATAAATCATATATATATATATATATATATATACACACACACATTCAGATAAATAAAAATAAAATACATAAGACCAACTGTGTTGTTACTGCTACTGAAAACACATATTCATTATATAAAAGTGAGATATAATATAGAATAAAGTTGAAAAAATAAATTAGATCAAATATGTTGTAGTGTACTGCCACAACCTACTGAGAAATCCTAAACATATATTCAATATTTTGGTAAACTATATTCAACATATTCCAGTCAGTAACTCAGCGAAAACAGGCAAAAGCACACCACTGTAAAGGAAAGGGATGCGCTGGATTCATAACACAAGACAAAACGAGAGCATTATTGTGAAACAGAAGGCGGCACAATAATCATTTTATCTTGATTATCTTGTTTTCATAATCGTTGGAAGCTAAAATCCTAATTGAAAATGAAATTCGACTAATCGCCCAGCACTACATTATATGATGAATTCCAGGAAGCAAAACATCTCCAAAATGTCTATACATAAAAAAAAATCAAGAGCTACAGCAGTTCTTTTGTGTGATGTCCATCCAATCAATGCACCCTGTCTATTTTTCTTTCCTTTCAGCAGCTCAGTGAGGCTGCATGGCTGCTGGAAAATAAATTATTCCAGGCCTTACAATTCCACTATCACCTAATCAAGCTCCTACACGGCAGCATAGATCCAACTATATTAGATATCCTCAACATGTTTGATCATCAGATGTTTTTAGATTAGAAAATATCATTATACTGCGTTTAATTTGGGATGAATGATTAAATCAAGAATTTCATAATGATAAAAAAGCTTTAATGGCAGCAGTGTTACTATCTAACTGACAAGGCGTTGTACTTGGCAGCAACATACTGAACGCCAGAAGGGAGCTACATGACCAAATGTTCAAACAGCAGCTTTTTCTTGGTGTCGTGTTTGATGTTTATGGCCAGAACACACTGATGGACTCTCTGTATGACTTGTAAATAATGAGGCCTGTGAGTAAAACATTCTTGGCAGTGCCAATTCCAATGATGTACACTCAAGCTATTTGAAGTAACACGCGTGTTAGTGGTCTGCAATGAAAGCGCTCTCCTGCTTGTTGCCACAGATACACGCATCTACAGGGAAGCAGGAATAACGGCTCTGTCAGCAGCAGGCAGCTGGACTGAGAAGGCAAACACATCAGCCATAGCACTGGTTTACATGTTAACAAAAGGGAAAATTTTTTTCTTTTTGCACCAAAGTGTGGCTCAATGTTTAAGCGCCATGAATTCCAAAATAGATGATTGCAGAGCAAGTATAATAGGCATTTGTAGAATATGGAACCTACTTTCTTCTGCGTGAAAATATGCCCTCTTGTACATTACAATGATTTCTATCAATACATTGGCTTGAATTGCTGCTTAATTGAAAGTGTGCGTAGCAGTAGGAGAGTTAAAGGCCGTCCACCTTCTATAACAATAACTATGAAATATATAGTTTTTAAAAATCCTTCTAACTCAAGTGTCTCATGTCCTCACCACAACTATAACGACAACGACAGTGGCGAACGCTATCGTCGGGATCATTTGACCGATAGCCAATGCTTTTCATGTTGTTGTTTATTTTGTTTTTTGTTGTTATTTATTCTCCCCTTTTTGCCAGGGACATAAAGAAATCTTCATTATATAAAAATAACTAAACTGTTTTAAAGTCATTAAACATTTCATTACACTATCTTTGAATGAGCACAAATTAAATCATACAAACAACTTTTAATATAACCCTCTTTCACATGGAAAAAATATTATTTTTTGGGGAAAAATAACTGCTTCAAAAGTGTTTTTAAACTTGTAACACAACATTTAGCCAGCGCAAAATTGAGGCAACTCAACAGATAAATATCGGCCACTGCCATCAGTGAACGTCATCTTATTTACCAACTGCAGTCAACAAGGAGAATATCGGCTGATAACGATGTTCAGTGCATCCTTAGTTTTTGGAATGGTTTTCACTAACGAAAAAAAAAGTATTATATTAACCTGTTCAGATTGTGCTCCGTCTCCTCTCGGGTTTGCGAGCCAATTATCACACTGCAAGAAGTTGAACTACAGCACAGCTACTTTAAAAAAAAGTTTTGTAAAACTATTTTGTAAAGAAAAAAAGACCAAATTTATGCAATAAACTCAATTAAGTGGCATATTTTGCTGGCATGTGACTTTTTGTGCCCACTTGTTCACAGGTCATACATAAACCAAAAAAAACAAAAATACAAATAGCAAATGCAACAACTTCTCTGAACATTTATTAATAAATATTCAGGGGGTTGGAGCCCCGTTAGCAGAGTGATTGGGTGCATACCACATTTCCTGTCTCTCTCTGCTGCCACTATCAAATTAAAGACATAAAATGGAAAAAATCTTTAAAATATTCAGGGGTTTCATCCTGTCGCTGTGTGACCACTGGGCAAAGCTTGCCCTTTTGCACAAAGGTGAAAGGTCAAGTGTGTGGGAGTGGCTGCCTAACAAATGCATTGCCTTGGCATGCCTTCACAGCAGTCAGGATGAAAGAAACAGGGGGCTGGTCAGACGGGGTTCAATTACAGTAGAGAAGCAGTGGTATGGCACAAAATTGTTTGTAGTTACAAAGTACAATGAATGGCAAAAAAAGGAAAAGAAGTATTGCTACTCACTATGCAAATATTCACTGTGACCCCTGCAGGGTCTGCACAATGTCTGAAGACAGTCAAGGAAGAAAGTAAAAGCGATCAGGGCAGAGTCGAGGAAAGCGAGAAAACGGTGGAAGTCCAGAAGGAGCCGGAGCAAGAGAAAAGTGGAGCAGATACAAAAATCTGCATGGATAAAAACACATTTTTACCATTTATTGCCATGGTGGGAAATTGTGCAGTTTCAGGGGAAATCAGAAAGAATGAATTTGGTGCTGGACGCTGCCAGGAGATTTGTAAACGTGGAGGACATTTCTGGAGAAGATTTAGATTTGACACTGAGGGAGGGGTTTCGACTAATGACATGAATGGGATAACTTCGGGTGGACACTATAATAAATCACGCTAGAACTCCAATAAAGAAGAACACTCCATTCCACCAAAAGTGGTTTGCCAACCGCCATAAAAGAAGAAGAACTATGCAAATATGAATGTAGTTGAAAGACCAGCAAGATACTGCAAAATGTAGGCTAGTTACCAGTAAACTAGTTTAATTACAAGCATTTCAGTACTTCCCAACACTGGTCAGCCTACTATGGTTACAGCGACGTTCTGTGTCCGTCACTCTGAAACTTTTCAGGTTTTTAGGTTAGCATGCTTATGCGAAATCATCAATGTAATTGTACCTCAATGCTCGAATCTAGTAATACAACATAATTTCAATTTTACAGGGTTGCCAAGACACTCTCCACAGCGCTGGTGGGGAGGTCTGGATTCAATAGCTTTCCCTCCGGTATAGTGAAAAAACTCTCTGGCCTCTTTGTATTTCTTTATATAATCACAATCGTCTTGGGGCTTTGAAAACCACATGATGGGAAGGAGGGACTTCCTGTGAAGTGAGGCGCTTTATACCGGCACTGCTTACACAGTAGGCCAGACTATTCAGCATGACAAATCTTAGACTGAGTAAATCTTAGTCGACTAAGACCAAAATGATCGATTAGTCAACTAAGAGGGGACAGCCCTAAAAAATACATCTAAACTACAAGACAGTTTAGATTAGATTAATTAGGCTCACCAATAATAAGGACTTTTATTTTGACAAACTGCTAGAATGCATCTCATAGACGCAACAATGCCTCTGGTTAAGTAGGTAGTGGTAGTATGCAACCTCAAAAACAACGGTTGCAATTTGTCATAAAACAGAAAGAGTCATCATCTATGCATAGTTGAAGCAGGAAGTGCTGTGACATTTCCACCAAATTGATGCATAAAATGCACAAATTGATGCATAAACATTCACTAGAATGCACCAGAAAGTGGGGAGGACCCCCAAATGAAACAAAAGTTGATATGACCTCAATAATACATACAGTTGAATTAACATCTCTGACAGTGTCAACAAAAACTGAACATTATAATGGGTGTTTGAAACAATAGCAGAAGAATATGAATAATGATAATAATACACATACATATAATACACATACATATACATACAGCCAAAGGTTTTAAGGCTAAGACCCCAGATCTCCACTTACCCTAAAACCGCCCCTGTGTTGATGTCTTCTGTTTCTTTCTCCCTGCTTAACTCTACAATTTTAAATAGAAATCCGCATTATCTACATGTTTTAATAACTTAATTTAATAACCATTTAAAATGAAAATCATTGCCTTAAGTATGTTTATTTCCTCAAATCCTGATTGAACATAATTTTGGTGACAATTTTAGCTAATTGAGCAAAAGTACTAGCAAGCAGCACATGACTAACAAACAGCTTTGAACAGTTGTAGCCTAGGCTCATATACAAAACAGAATATTTTTTGCATTAAAACCCCCCAACATATACTTAAGTGCAGAGAGCATGTGTTCAGCAGTGACAATTCTTAAAGTTACACACTGAGTTTCAGACTTTGGAGCACATTTACTTCAAAATGATGGGATTTAACTACTCACCATGCAGCCATGAGAGACAAGGATGCAGTGTCACTTCCTGGTTAGACATGCAGGGGCGTGGCTACAAAACAGGTGTAGTTTTTTTTTTCTTCTTTTTTTAAATTAAACCCACAATATGATGTTTGTTTCTGCTAATCTGTCCGTTAGCATGTAGCTAGCGTTAACATGTAGCTAGCGTTAGCAACAAGGCTAGCAACATGCTACGTTAGCATGTAGCTAGCGTTAGCATGTAGCTAGCATTAGCAACAAGGCTAGCAATAAGGCTCACGCTAGTAGTCAGCTACAAACACTTGTTTCATACAATGAGAAACTAACCTGGAACTGTTGATAACATACCGCCTGCTGCTGCTGCTGCTGAGGAGCCCGGTGACAGTGGTTTGTTGCTGCAGTGGTAGC
>JAOVVB010233008.1:0-10266 GCA_028570985.1 Heterobranchus longifilis
ATCGCAAGTAATATCGTTATCGCAATATTCAACAACGTTATCGCATATTTTCCTCATATCGTGCAGCCCTACTCTGAATGCTGTTTTCCCCTGCGGTCTCCCCTCTGTCTCCCCTCTGCTGCGCGGAGCACCTGTGGACGGTACGCACAGGGGCTCGCGAGGCAGATCATTAAATTAGCAAAATAAAATGACTAATAACTATCGCCCCAATAAAAAGCAACCGGTACCGCCGGTATCCGATATATTCGTTTAATCGCCCAACCCTAATGTATAAAGCCGATTTCAGTGGGGGGTTTTTTTCAAGGTTTATATCACAACAAACTATTTCTACTCAGGTTGGCTTTGGGTTTCAAAGCTGTTCTCTAGGATTCAGATCAGGCCAAGTACAAATGTTCTACTGGTATTCTTGTCCAGGTCCACAAGGGGACACAGGTGACCTGCCGGTGACAGCCAATTACAACCCAGCTGTACACCACCCCCGCCCTGTCCGATGGTCCTGCTACAGCATTCCCACCCAGCCAGAGCAGTTCACAGACGCTGACGAGTAAGCCAGACCTATGCTGTTATGTTTGAGGATTAATCACTGTTCACGTACCAAAAGTAACTGAGGTGTTCTGCTGTGTTAGCACTTATTGGCATTGTGCAGATTTGGGGAACCTGCATAGTACCCATTCTGAGAATATTTGTTTAGTCAGCATCTGTCTTATTTCCCTCATCTAAAACATTAGTGGAAGAAATTAGATTAAAAACTTACACTAGGTTAGAAATTAAATCAAATAAGTTAATGCTATCTTAGGTCAAAGATTGTAGTGTGGATCCTAGGTTGCAATCAGGTTGTTTTTTATTGTAGGTTTTATTTTATATTGTATATTCAGATTTTATATTAATTTGTTAGGCTTCTGTGATCTTAAGGAATGATTTTAGATAAACTACCATACTTTGCTGTTGTACCGCTTCAGTGACTGTTGTTACTGAAAACGGTCATGCATTTACTGTTCTTCCATTTCATATCTTCATAAT
Organism: Heterobranchus longifilis; assembly: GCA_028570985.1. Taxonomy (NCBI): domain Eukaryota; kingdom Metazoa; phylum Chordata; class Actinopteri; order Siluriformes; family Clariidae; genus Heterobranchus; species Heterobranchus longifilis. The sequence continues at coordinate 1,021 of JAOVVB010233008.1, forward strand.
TTTGCTAGTATTCCAAGAACTGAAATAATAGTTTTTATGCATACGTTACTTGTGTTTTAAAATGCCTGAAATGGGAACACTGTTGTCATAATAAGTTGCTCTTTTGAGCTATCAATTCTATTGTTTAAAAATTACACGTTCACATCAAGTACATGAAGCAACCATTTTAATTTGGGGACAGCTCAACTAACCAAGAAATTATGATTTGAATATGTAACACCAACAAATCGTTATCTGCCCTTTCCAGACTTTCATTTTCACAACCACAATAAATCCAATTTTCTTCTACCTTGTGGTCAAACCTTGCATGTTTATCTCCACTAGTCACCGCTGTAGTCAATATGAGATTCAGATCTCTCACTCCCATTTTACTACATAAACCAGTCGTCATGTTGCCTAGTTTAAATCGCACTGGTTTCATTTTATGGAGATTTTAGATGCGATGACAGCTTTTGGCCACTAGATGGGGGAATTGGTTTCAGGTTTTTGCTTCCTCAGTTATTCTATACACCTTTGGGAGTTCAATGGGTTCATTCCCAAGGACTTGGGACACACAAGCACTCACTTGCACACTGTTCAAACCCCATTTCTCCCTGGTGTTTTCATTCACAACGCAACTAAAGATGGCGTTGCAGGCAACTCTTACTAAGCTGATTAATGTCATCTAATAGTACTAAATCATTCATGTCCACAGACACCATGTCAATAATAGATTGAGGTCATAATCTCTGGTGAAATCGTGTGCTCTGATGAGACTTTGTAGTTGAATTCTAAGTAGAGCTCTGGGCTTTTTTTCTTCTCTTTTTTTTCAAAAGTATACAACATCAGATCATTCACTATCAAAGAGATGGAAGTAGCTTTTGATGTTCCACAGCCATCTGTGTGAATCTCTCATTGTTGATGTAAAGGGCAAATGTGACGATGAGTGACGATGGTGATGATAGGGGAAGATGATGTACTTTTCTGGTGTTTGCAGACACTTAAGATGGGGATAATTGAAAGGTCACCGAGCACTTTGTGTTTGAATTGTTAACAGGAGTTTCAGGTAGTTAAGAATGGAGTGTCAGATATAAGAGAAATATGACATGCCAAATTTAAGGGTGTCAAAGGTGAGCCCTGCTTTTCGATCAGTGCATGCATGCAGAGACAGCCTTCAGCCCATCCACCCCTGAACAGGATAAGTAGTTTACAAAATGGATGGATGATTGTCAGAATGCAAATTTTAATCTGTGTTTGTCTTTGTCCGTTTGAGGCATCTGTTTCCAGGAAACTGACCCATACTGAATGTCATTGTTAATTTACCCTACTGATGATCATTCTTTGCAAACTTGGCTTGCCCTAAAGTCAAACTCCGCTCCAAGGCAGAATTCACATGTGCTATTTGTTTGATCTTAGACAGTTTAATAAATATGTGTGAGCATGAAGTACTAAACCCAGAAACCAGAAAACCCAGAATCAAATGTGTCATGTCATCATGAGATTAAGTCTCATAGCTGCTTGTTTCTCGGGAAGTGATACACTGTTGCTGTTTTCACATCCATGTGACCTATTTGGTTAAGAGTTTAACATTTGGTTAACATTTAAAGTTCCCCTAAACACTAGGAATCTGTTCACCAAATCCATCTGTTACTCATTGTCATTGGAGCAGCTCACATACTCTCACATTTGGCTTTGTGCGAGGCTGCATTTCACAAATCTTGACTAAACCAGCATCATTAAAAATATATATATATATTTTCTTTTGGGTGGATTTCCCCTTGGATGGTGCAGTAGCTGTAATAGTCTTGTGGTGGTATCAGGGTTAAATAGTTTGTCTCATGCATGTTGTAATTCTGGCGAGTGATTAATGCCCCTATATATCTCAATGGACCCTTTCTCCACATCCTGACAAATAAGCAGACTGCTTGCCCTCCTACATCCACACTGCAGTTATTGCATGGGTCAAGTTCAGCTCGTTGCTTGCAGTTCATGTTTTTTTAGTTGAGTACATTATTAGAGGAGTAGTAGTAGTACACTGACCACCCACGTTGATAGCCAGATAGACTTTGATGATAATACAAGTTACATTTCCCAGTGCTGAGATGACTTTGGGAAATCAGCTCCAGGCCTTTTAGCACCACATTTCTTGGATGTGAATCACCGCCAGTTATTTCATCTGGTTCCAGTGTGACCAGTCATTTAGCATTCAGCGTCTTGATTGATCTGGCAACATAATGGTTTGTTAGCCTGGCACAGGAAGAGACCCAGGAGGAGACAGGAAGGAGGATTGTGGTCAGTTTAACCTCCTGCAGCTAACCAAAGCAAACATATTGCGGTTAGTGGATAGACATTTGTCATGAAAATCACAATTTTTGTAAATCTGCTCTCCTAAATAGCTAATCCTTCCTTCCACGTGGAAGCTGCAGCCAAATGCTCGGCCTAGGTGTAGCTACAAGTGGTAACTTCAGGTCAACTTTAATGGTAATATTCTACGATATATTTTTCTATTTTTCTTATTGTAAACAAATTAAAGACCAAAACCAACCATTAATTGATCCTACCAACAAGTATTGTCTGTTGTCCAAATACTGTTAAAACACATCAAAGAGCCACACCTGTGCACTATGACATGTTCCATCAGTATGAAGATCACAACCACACTGCTGTGTTAAGACTCACTAAAGAACCTGATTTATATTTATCTGCAGCTTAAAATAGTCCCCAACAAATTCACTGTTATCTCTTGTTTGAATAACGTTTACTAAAAGCTAGCTGTTTAAGGAAATCACACAGCCTTTCTGTGCCTCGCGACAGCCGTGGCTGGAAGCATTATATTTGGGGTTGTCACCCCATTCTCGTGAACGCGATGTCTCAAGAACGCCTTGATTAGATGCCTGATTAGATTTTAGCGGTCAAAGGTCACTGTGACCTCACAAAATAAGTTTTTTGGCCATAACTGAAGAAGTCATACGCTAATTATAACAAAATTCCATGCACATGTCTAATAGGATAAAATGATGAAGTGATGACATTTTATATCCCAAAGGTCAACTTCGCTGTGACATCATAATGTTATGCAAAAACACTTTTCTGGTCAACGCCGTAACTCAGGAACAGAAGGGGAGATTGTGACCATATTTGACATGTGGTCGGATACTGTATTACTGACACTAATCTTGGGTATCCACCTTGAGACTGTGGTGATTATATAGAGATCTTCTGTGCTGCCGGGTTGAAGATGCGTGAAACATCCAGGTTTTAGAATTTGAAGCAGCTTTGCAGCAACATCGATATTTGAAGCATTGTCTCCTGTCATGGCTACATATGAGTCTGGACAGACATGGATATAAACTGCAGCTTGACTGGTTGGCGGAAGCATACAACTGTGAGGTGGTAATTCTGGTTTAGCAATTAATCTGTGCGGCTGTGGCTCAGTAGGTAGAGCAGGTCGTCCACTAACCGGAAATTCGGTGGTTCCCTGCAGCCTACATGTTGAAGTATCTTTGGGCAAGATACTGAACTCCAAATTGCTCCCAAAGGCATAGCCATCGGCGTGTGTGCGTGTGTGAATGTTTATTTCCCCTGATGAGCATGTGTCTTGCATGGTAACCTCTGCCGTCCACCTGTATGAATGTGGTGTGAATGACTTGTAGTGTAAAGCGCACTGAGTGGTCGCGAAAAACTAGAAAAGCGTTATATAAGTGCAGTCCATTTAATTTATATATTGTGGCAGAGGGCCACAGTCTGGGTCGGGGAGAGTATTGAGAGATGTACTAACACATTGTTGGTTTTGGTCTTTTCATGGGATTTGTTGACAATAAGAAAATATAGAATATCTAATAGATATGGCTGAATATTGACCATTCCATACAAACAGCAAGTAATATGTTTTGTATCGATAGGATCGTCTCCCCCTTCCTCCTCCTTTAAATGACCTCCTGCAGCGCATGATAAATCGCACATCTAGTTCAGACAGGCCATTAGCTCTCTGTTTCTCCTCTGTGACTCACCTCCAGGCATGGCTTTTCATCTCTCTTCAGTGTGCCTTCTCTTGATTGATCTTGTAACAGTATGTTGGCAAGTATATTGTACAGGAAGATGCCTGTGGTTAGCTAACCACAGCCAGAGCTAACCAGTGCAAAAACATAAATAAATTGGCTGTTTTGGAGGGTTCGGGATTCCGGTAAATTAGAACAATTATCTTCAGTCCACTAGTGAAAATTGGTAAAAGATGGAAACTACAAGGCCCTTTTGGAAAATTTGCCTCAGCCAGGCTAGATCCATGCCAGTGTTATTTAATTTGGGACTTTTTTTTCACATAAATGTGGCAGTGTTAAATTTAATGACTCCTTGGCACTTGGAATTCTCTAAACTTTCTGGAAATGGTGGATCGTATTAAATGGTTTGTTTCAAGGCTGTGAGGATGTGAACACATTGATTTCTCAGAGGTTCTATAAAGCCAATTGTATCGCTCCCAAAGAAGAAGGTTCGTGGTTTCCTGTCATTGTGACTTGACCCAGTAGGAAGACAGCCAGGGTGTAGGGATCTGGGTGACAGACCATAGAGGAAAAAAAATGCACATAGCCTGTGGAAATAGCTGGCAGCAGTGACTGTGAAGGTTACAGCAGCCTGATGACCAAGCACACTGTTTCCTAACTTTGTGATGAAACAGAAAAGGTGCTGCAATGCTCCCGACTGTTCTTCCAAGTACTTTGCTTAGTATGCAACACTGTAATTAGGTTTTAGCATATAGTGTTGTACTTTTTGTTATTGTTAAAAAAACAAAAACAAGGCGTGCTTTTGGTTGTGAACTTTGTGCTTTGGTTTAAATTTTAAAAAATGATCACAAAAAAGCATATTTAGTGTTTTGGGGTGGATTGTTCTGAAAGAAACTGTTGCCACATCTGTTGAACAGAGGAAGGGCAACAGATTTTGCTGAGTCAGAGTGATTGGAATCAGAGTGTTTGCCTGGAGTAAAATCTTCACCATATGGTGAAACTGGAGCACTGCACCAGACAATGCTACAAGCCTGGGTCTGGTAAATTCACTTCCTGTGTGTCACTGTAATACTATTCTATGACATTCTTGTTGTAACATGGTTTTTATTAGGGTACAGTTAAGGAAATGCGTATGTTTTTAACATATTCCTCCTGACTTGAGTTATAGCAACATATTTGCTATGCTCAATGACAGTCCAGTATGTGGACACTCAGTCTCTAATATTATGAAGTGAGATGGAGAAGATTGTGCCATCCTTGAATGTTTATTATCACATTAACACAGGCATTTCTACACAGAATGAAAAGGAAAAGATTTTCCAGGGTTATGGTTACATTTTATGCAAACGAATATTTAAGAATTTGTGTGCATAATTACTGCGCTCTCCTTTTACAAAGAAAGTAGGCTTGGTTTATACAGCCTGGGATTTTTTTTCTCATTTAGACTTGTTCATGTTCTTGTCATGGAGTAATAGTTTCATTTTGAATTGACTGCAGGGTCTTAGTATAGGAAGCCACTGGGACAGTTCACAGCCCATTCAGTCTATACTTTAAGCAATTTCTTTAAGAATTTAAAAATGACCTTTTTTATTCTTATTATTAGATTAGATTATTCTTGATTTTTATTTTTATTTTTTTTGCTTTAATAGTCAGTCACCTTCCACTAAATATACCCAGTAGGGCTGCAACTAACTAATTATTTTCATTATAAATTAATCTGACAGGAATTTTCTTCTTTAATCTATTAATTAGTTTGGCCTATAATATGTCAATAAATAGTGGAAAATGTCCATCACAATTCTGTTATACCTGAATTGACATGGAGCTTATTTTGTCAGACCAACAATCCAAAACCCAAAGATATGTATTTTGCTAGAGGAAAACCAGCAAATGCTCACATTTAAGAAGCTGGAATACCTAAATGACAATTTGATCATCAAAATTGTTGCAGATTAGTTTTCTAATCGATTAATTAACATTTCAGCTCTATTATGAAGGAGTTGGGGAGCTAAAACTGTTAACCTTATTTAAATCTCAAATTTCCCACTAACATTTTGAATGTTCTATGTTGAGTTGAACCTTAATGTTTACTATTCTAACTCCATTCCTCCAAACCCTTACCCGAAGTCGTACTTCTGGTTTTAGGAGGAGAGTCTTTTGAGTCTTTGGCTGAACATGCAGTATTTAAAGGGTTAGTTGTCTCCATGCAGGCATCATTTAATGCCTGCAGTACCGTGCCAGGCCCAGATAGAGGCAGTGTTTATCAGCCATGCAGCTAACTGACCCTCTGGCCTGTTGGGATGCTGGGCTCGTAGCTCGGCTGGCTGCTACGCACCGGCCTGTGACGGCCTGCTTGTCTGGCTGCTCTGCCTACCTGTCTGCCTCCTACTTGTCTGCCTATATCTGTCTTCCTACCTGTTTGGTAGTCTCTTCTTACTGACAGCCTCTCTGTCTTCTTGTCAAACTACTCGCCTGGGTGCCTCAGTGCTGCCTCTCTGGACGTCTCCCGTCCAGTTGCATTTTATTTTTTATTTTTTTGCCTTTCCCTCTGCTTGTCAGTCTTGCTGCAATAGCTGCCGAGCTGTCAGTCTTTCCTCCTCTGTGGTCGTCTTTTGTCATTCTGTCTGGCTTCCCAGCTGAGCAATGTCTGGATAGGTGCTGGATAACAAGGACCCCGCAGACCCACCGCTCACATACAAGAACCGAGACGGGGAGGGAGGGTGAGAGAAAGGGGAGAGGAGGAGGCTGTGACAGATGAAAGGAGATACAAATGGAGAAAAATAAGGAGGAGAGGAATAGGGAGGGAGCGCATACAGTACAGAGAGGGTGTGGAGAGAAAGGGTGAGAGGCAGGGAAGGAATGAACACAAGGAGATAGACGTGCGTTAAAGAGGAACAGAGGGAGACGACGAAGGCAGGGTAAGGCAGATGGATAGGTGGGAGAACGGAGCTGAGTGAGTGAAAGAAGTGGTGAGACGGGGAGACGGAGAAACGAAGCATACTGCTTATTAAGAGGCTTACACTCCGCTGCTGTTCCTTTATTGAATTAACATGCAGAAGTACTGTTAGTCTCAGGAGCAGAACTGTGACTCTATAGGGACTTAATCTAACAAAATGAAAGGAGTCTCTGTCTGCCTGAGGCATGGGACGATAAGAACATTTCACAATTATCCTGGCCAAAATAACTGCGATTCACGTCCTGATAATCATCAAAATATGCTTAAAACTGAACTTATGATAATTTAAAAAAACATTTTTTTCTCTTCTCTACAATGATGACAAATGGTACAGACAACAATTCCACCAACTGCATGACTATATCATTTACCCCTGACTTGAGAAATACAGGAATTATCCTTTAACAAAAATAAAGTCCAACTGGCATTGTGGCATAGAGTCAAACTGTACTACTTTTGACCCATTTTAATAAAAGAAATCATGAACACTGTAACACTTTTCTGTCATCAAACATGCTGCTAGCCTTGTAGCATAGACAGTGAGATGTGCCAAACCCCTGTACTTTGCAAGATATATTGAAATGCAAAAATGTCAGTATGCTCACTTTTTCTGGCTTTAGTTGTGCTCGATGACAATTATCCAAATAATGGAAATTCACCACGATCGACTTTTTGTTAATGTTTTTATTGCGATCCACGATAAAATCGTATATATGTCCATCCCTAGTCTGTATGTCTGATTTTCTCGACAACCGTTCATCCGATCAACTTCACACTTTGCGGGTGTATTACTGAGAACCCAAGGAAGTTCAGCAGAGCGAGCTCTTGAGATCTACAGGACATATTTATTAGTAGTGCTTTGTGTACACACTGTGTAGTGTATTGTGAGGGGACCCCTATTAACTGTAATGGCATTCTGGGTACAGCTTGCTCTCTGTCGCTCGCTACAGTACATAAAGAAAGAGAGACCGGAGATATTACATTGTAGCAAACTCAAACGTCGGTATGTATCAGCGTATCAGCGATGTAACTTTTGGAATGAATGCTTTTGTTCCTGGAAATAGCCTGGTCCCAAATAGCCAGCTGTTAGCAAATGAGGTATATACTCCAGCATTGCTAGGGGATACAACTATGTCACGGCAGGTGTATTGCTCAGGACCCAAGGAAGTGCAGTGTCAAGTGTGAAGTTGTTTGGATGAGCGGTTCTTGAGAAAGCTGCAAGCAGCAATAGCGGCCCATTCCGGACAGGCACATTTTGAATGGGCATTGCACTAATATGTATCTGTACACTCATTTGCTGTTTCTCTCAATTTTATATAATTGTAAATTGAATAGCTTTGTGTTGTTGACCATTGGTCTGACAGAAAATGCTTTTTGAACACATAACGTTGGGCTCAAAGAAATTGTGATGGACATGTTTCTCTAATTTCTGACATTTTATAGGCTAAATAAGTGATTGAATACTCAAAAAAGTACCTCAATTTTATATAATTGTAAATTGAATAGCTTTGTGTTGTTGACCATTGGTCTGACAGAAAATGATTTTTGAACACGTAATGTTGGCTTCAAGGAAATTGTGATGAACATGTTTCTCTAATTTCTGACATTTTATAGGCTAAATAAGTGATTGAATACTCAAAAAAGTAGATTAATCAATTATGAAAATAATCGTTGGTTGAGCTCTAATCCTATGCAATGTGTGAGATATAGCAAACTGACTCTTCAATATACAGTACAATGGACTCAGTAGAAGCTAAACAGGTGGTATTCTTCATTAAAAATGTCCAACTCACATATTTAGCTACACTCCCCCTGCCTTTTATTCAGTGTAGAGTGATTGCTCATAGCATTTGCTACATGCTATTTGCTGAGCTTGTAAATTGTGTGTGTGTGTGTGTGTGTGTGCGCGCGTACGTGCGTACGTGCGTACGGGCATGTGTGTAAGCTGAAAAGGAAGACGAGGGTTTTATATCAACATGCGTGTGTTTGATCAGCCGGGCTGAACCCAGAATCCTCATTCTCCACATTGCTCTGTGGAGCGATAAGAGTTGTTGCTAGCTAGCTTACACCTCCCACGCCCATTTCTACAAAACACACACACACATACACACGCAAATACACACGCATGCACTCTGCACACTACATCACCCAGGAATCTGCCCTTTTAAAGATGAATTACATTCACTTTCCTGTCTCTGTCTGCCTCTCCCTTTTTCTCACTCTCACTCACTCTCTTTCACACACACACACACACACGCACACACACACACACACACACACACACACACACACACACACACACACACACACACA
>JAOVVB010233009.1:0-10265 GCA_028570985.1 Heterobranchus longifilis
CACACACACACACACACACACACACACACACACACACACACACACACACACACACACACACACACACACACTTCACATTTGTCTATATGGGATTTCCAGATCATTGCCCCTGACCTTAAGAAGGCCATGAGGCTGTGCAGCTGAGTGTGTGTAAATCTGCCACTCTCCTTTGATCATGGCTGGTGGGAATGTGGGGATAAGCCTGCAGAGAGGGGGAGAGGGGTAAGGACAGGTGGGAGACGCAGGCCTGGGGTGGGGGTGGGGGGGGGTGAAGGAGCTGGTAGAGATAAGTGGAGACTGCGAGAGAGAGAGAGAGAGAGAGAGAGAGAGGAAGTTGTTACATTGATTTCTGTAAGAGGCAGCAGATCGCAAAGATTCCCTTTCATGTGCAAAAAATAAATATTGATTGGTTCTTCGTCTTTGGCAAACTGTCTGCAGTGACAAACTGAAAATAGGAACCAGAATAGTTTTTGTGAGTCACTCACTCAAAAACTCAGAGAGAGAGAGAGAGAGAGAGAGAGAGCCACAAGGGAGACATATAAAATGAAACTTAATAATTGTGCTTCAGCACTTTCATCTGGTATGTTCTATTAAAGGCCACACGTGGGACAATTATTATCAGCCGAGATTAGAAGAAACTTCAGAGCAGCGGTTTGCAGCTGAAGTGACACATTAATTAAACCCACACATCTCGACAGGCCTGCCCTGCAGACACTCTGACTTGTTTTATCACTGCCGTCTTATTCAGGTCTTACAAATCATAACAGTGCAGAGTCAACAGTGTCGGAAAGATAAACTGACTCATAAAATCTCACTCCTGGCCGCTCCTGGCTGGCTGGCTGTGGCTCCGTCCCTGTCAGGGCCATCAATCTGCCGGCTGCTCGCCGTGGCAGCACACTGCAGCGCGCTAACTGCCTGCATTATGACACAGCAGACGACCCACTCTCTGCTGCACACCTCCCAAAGTCACATGCAGTAACTGAAGAGGAAAAGGAACTGATTATTGTAATAAAAAAAGATGCAGCTTTAAAGAGGACCTATTATGCATTTCCCTTATTTTCAGTAATATAAATATAATGTCAGATGTTCATAAACGTGGCCAAAGTTTCATCTAACGAGGTAAACGTAATGTCAAATAAATCCCTGGGAGCAAAAACCTCAGGCTTCATACCGCTCTGAATACTCTATATACCTAAAAGTTATTTTTACTTTGGCTACAAGCTGACGTCAACTCGTGACAGATTTCTTTATACAGTCATTTGCTCCAGAAACGTTACTGCAGGTGTTTACGTTACATACACTGCTACATGTAGCTACATGCTAACGTCAGGGAAAGCTGTAATCTTGGTTGCAGATGTTGTTAATTTCTCCCCGACTGTGGATCACATTTATATTTTAGAAGCTTTTATTGGTGATTTTTTCATGGAAGAAAGTGCCGCTGCAGTCACGGCAAGAGCACAGATTCGGAAGACACGGAAACACTGACCAATCAGAGCCGACATTGTTTTTTTCGGGACAGGCGCTATAACTTCAGATAGGGGTTTTTAAAGTTAAGAATAGAAAGATTGACCACACTAACTACACCACTTACTTCCTGTAAGGCTGTGTGCACTGGTTAAAACTGGTTTGCACCAACTTAACGTTCCCACTGAGATTGGGCTTGTGCTGTCCGCAGTAGAGACATACAGGAAATGGTCAAATGGTTTAATACAGGAAGTGGTTTGTGACATCCGATCCAGAGAAAGGAATTGTGGGCGTGGATGGCAGCCAGCTGCACAGCAGATCAAGATGAGAGCAGTGTTGCTCCAGACAGATCAGCTGATAAGCCTCTGCCAGACCATCAGTCAGCCTCCTTCTCTGCCTCTCCTGACACACACGCACACGCACACGCACACACACACCGCCTCAAACACACTCATTAGATCTGTTAAGATTATCGTCCGGCTCCAACTCTCTGCAGAGGGCAAACTGAGGCCAGGATGTTTTCTGTGCTCACCCTCTTGTAAACTGTTTTATGTAAATCTCTGAGAAATGCAGCGAAAAATAAGAAACTGCATAAAAACTGAGCTGTGGAGACATTTTTGCAGATTGTGCAATCTTTTGTAAACTCCTCCCTACTGTTTTAACTTCTGCCTTATTATGATGCAAGTTATTTAACCTCAGGAGACCAGGGGTGTAGTTTACTGCTGCTAAGGTTGTACCAATGATTCTGATTGCATGTTGCCCCTTAATTATCGTTTCAGAGTCGGGAGAGGTTGGGTGTGTTTCACACTAAAGACAGAGTGAAACTATTTAAACCTGTACCACTAATTGAAAGCTGTACGTATGGGTTTTTTTGGGAGTAAAATATAAAGTTTCTACTTTTACGAGTATGACAATTGCCTCCTACAGGATGTAATGAAGGATTTAATTTAACTTTGGACCATTCATAATTACTTATTCTGGTTTTTGGGGATATTACACTGGTATGAAAATTACAGTACTTCCCATGGAGTGATGCAGTTGTAGTTTACCTTTTTTTTTAGTTTTGTTGAACAGAAAAAAAAAAAAAAAAAATGTTACCAGATGACGTGTTTCTCCGTGCACTGTGATGTGCAAGCACAGACTGCACATGCTTCTTTATTGTCTAACATCAAATAAAGCAGTAGCTCCCAACATTGTTAGCTTGTGACCCATTTAAGGCCTGAAAAAGTTAGTTTAAAATTTAAATTTTGTGAAAATGGCTGCACTGATGAGAGTCAACTCAGCAAACTTGTGTGGATTCACTTTTTTAAATAACAAGCGTTGACCTGCAAAGGCCCTATTGAAATTGATACAATTATCTTATTTTATCTTTTGCACCCTGTGTTAACCTCCATATGACCAATATAACTAAAACTTCAAACTTCAAATTTGATACAATTTAAATTTCATGACTAAATAACCAACAATCAAAGATACATTCATCGTTGTTATTTATTAGTTTAACTCAAAAACTAAGATAATATGCAGATTCAGATTCAGATTTTTACAACCATAGATTAAGATTATGACCTTGCGGGGGTCCCGAGCCTCAGGCCATAATACATGGAACATTTTACATTTTCCAATTAAAATGATGCAATTTCACATCATTTTGGACCATTATTATTACTACCATATCTGTATTCAACAATTTGAAAAAGCGAGAGCAGATAATAAACAACACCCAAACAGCTTAAAGATACATTTTGTTCCATTCATTCTGCTTGGGTGCTGCTCAAAATGGCTTATAATGGGAGAAACCCTGCAATAAAAAAGAAAACATTTGTTCTTCACAGTTTAGTTAAATGTGACCTTTTATTCTGTGTCTGTTTGCATGTTGACTTCAGTCCTCAAAGCCCAAAGTGAGCATCCCTCTGTCAGCCATCGTGGAGGTGAGGACCACCATGCCGCTGGAGATGCCTGACAAGGACAACACTTTTGTTCTTAAGGTAGAAACTGCAACCATTGTACGACCACATTAACACACATGCACCTGCCTCAGTTTCAGACACGATACAAAAACAGGTTGTTGCAAAAGGCCCTTGCTGATTGGATTTGCCCTGATGTGGTCCTCAGTGTGTGTGATCGCAGTGTTTGGCTGCTTCCACAGGTGGAAAACGGGGGAGAGTACATCCTGGAAACCATCGACTCGCTGCAGAAAAACTCCTGGGTTGCTGACATCCAGGACTGCATAGACCCCGGGTAAACCACCAAATAAATATTTGCTGTTTGCTGAAGATGGAGAGAGACGGAGGGACGGAGAGAGAGGGGAAAGGGTGAATGGGAAAGGGAAAAGAGGGGAAACACACACAGTCATTAATCATCAAATTAGTGGAGTTTTTGACAGGTTGCTTTAACACAAACATGGGCCAGCTTGCACCACGGACATTCCTCCTCAGTTTCCTGGGCTGTCGGTGCAGCTCAGGACGTAAACAGAAACATTATTTGTGTCCGTGTTTGTAGGATGTGGATGTGTGTTAGAGTCGTGTGTTAGCGCTCTGTGATGTTTGTTTGCGCACGTGTGTGCATGTGTATACGTTCTTGCGGTTGTCCTGACCTGCCTGCTTGTGTACAGGGACAGCGGCGATGACATCGAGCTGGCGTCATGTCCTCATGGTCAGGCCTCCAAAGACTGCTCCATGGTGGCCTCTTGCAGCTGTGAGCTGCTGTCTGAGGGTGAGCAAAGACCCTTCTCCATGTTTTTGCAGCACATGTAACACAAACATAGAAATTAAATTGGATAGAAAGGACATCGCCATTCAACTCAACGGAGCAGAATGGTCAGAGCGGCGGCCATTTTTATGTGTACCGTTCCATTGAAAAGAACAGAGCGGGCTACTTCTGTATAAACCGATTTGCGGCAGTTGCGGAGTCACTGAAGTCAGTTTTTGCAGCAGTTTGTTGCAAGTTGCAAATTGCAGTTTATTTTTTTCAGTGTAGGAAAGCACTTATTTGTTTCAGTGTAAAACACGCTGCAGATGAGAGTAAGTGGAGGGAAAGTTTAAACGCCTAAAACATGATTTGACACATGACATGACACAAAACTGGATTTTTCATTTAAGAAAAACGTGTCTTGAATTTTGGAAGGGAGTACATCTACTTTATTTCAATAACCACTTTGCGTTTAGACTGTGAAACGGCGGAGTTATTGGAATTATTTGCATCACAGGACCAGTCAGACACGACACTATGCAGTTTACAAATACAGCCTAGAAACAGTATTTTTTTCAGGTAACGAACATTATCAGTTTCTGATAACCTATAATGATGCACTGCCAGGGAGAGTGTGTATTTTCGGAGCAGTGGTTTTTTTGGGTTTTTTTTTAACCAACGGGACATTCTTCTGGCTAACTTATTTGGCTGTCAGACCCTTAGCAAGCTAGCTAACATTAGCTAATGATCCACTAGTTACAGGAAATGATCCAAACAGCAGGCTCCCCGCCGCTAGAAGACGTTAATTAACATTAAGTTAATAAATATTAATTCACAGAGAGGAAACAGACAGCCATCCCTAACACTGTGTAGTCTGCAACACACTGATGTGCGTTGTCACCATAACAACTGTTGTGTACTCGGCAAATGACCACTGAAACCAGCTCGCTGACCCTTCTATTCCGATTTAATTTCTATGAACACAATATTAAAATCTTTTGATTCACGAGAATGTATTAAAATGCAAATGTGTGTAGGTGTGTATCGTGCTCCGGAGAGGTCGTGTCCTACAGCAGCAGAGCATTACAGCGCCCCCTCAGTCCGTTGCAGGGAACCCCCCTTCACCCAGCACCCATCCCACATGCCTTTAGAGCGCTTGCTCCAGTCGTCCGAGGCTCAGGGCTCCAACTCCTCTGCCGGTAACAACACATACACTCCATATCAAAGCATATGAATATTCAAAAACACAGACAAAATTCACAGATGGAGAAAATAAAACTTGTTTTGATTCAGGTGGCGGTGAAGGAGCGAAAGAGTCAGACGGCGATGGCAGCCTGGCGGGTTACCCATGGTTCCACGGTACACTGTCCCGCGTGCGTGCGGCTCAGTTGGTGCTTGCGGGCGGGGCCAGGAGCCACGGGCTCTTCGTGATTCGTCAAAGCGAGACGCGGCCGGGCGAGTACGTCCTCACCTTCAACTTTCAGGGCAAAGCCAAGGTGAGACGAAGAGAGAGGAGAAATAGCATTTGTTGTATGACGGAGTCTTATTCACTAAGAGAGAGGTGGTGCAGTTGTGTGTTGTAAGAATTTTAAACTTTGATACAATACTAGTATAAAAAAAATCATACTCAATATCTTTTTCGATACTACGGCAAAAATAAGTCTTTTTTTAAATTAACAATCTACACACAGTGATGGTGCAGAAAAAGTCAATGTTAATAGTACTACACATTCTTTATGTCGTTATTATTGTTTTCTCTGCAGCTTTGGGTTGAAAATCTGTTTGTAGATCTTTTTTTTAAATTTTTATAGCTTCTGTACTTTCAATACTATTGAATGTACAACAGTGTATTTAACAGAGATTGTATCATTTTAAACACGTGGTATTGAAAGAGTATCAAATAAGTATTGATACTTTGAACAACCTTAGTGTATTGTATATGTGTAGATTAGGGGTGCAACTATTATTTTCTATTATTTCTTAACATACTGCTGGTTTAGTTTATATATTGAATTTAGTTTATAAAATGTCAAAAATAATGATAAAATGTCCATCACAAGTTACCAGTCAAACGTTGTGTCTTCAATTTGTTTATATTGTCTGACCAACAAAAACAAATGTATTGGATTTAAAGTGACATCAAATGGAAAAAAGAGGAAATTCTTACATTTGAAACGCTGGAACCAATAAAATGTTTTTTTTTTTTTACTTGAAGACTTGAAACAATGAATCAGTTATGAAATGTGCCATTGATGAATTTTGTGTTCTTTAAATAATGAATTCATTCTCCAGCTGTATGCCAATTCACTGTAACCACTGCAGCTCGCAGCAGACCAGGCTGTTTTGGTCCTGGAAAAGATGCAGTAATGTTGTAACGTTTTGTGTTCTCTTATGTAACACGATCCCTGCACATCACATCCTGCGAGCTGGCATTGTTGAGGAAGTGTCAGCTGCCGCCTCTTCCTCCGGTGTCAGCCTTGGCATTCTGTCGCTCTGCTCCCACAGCGAGACACCTCTCGGATAATGTCCTGACCTCTGTCTGTTTCAGGCCTTCACTGCGTCTCACACTGCATTTCTCTGTCTTTTTCATTCCCCACCTCCTTTTTTTTTAACATCTATCTCTCCCTTCCTTTGAATCACAAACGTTTCCTTCCTTCCTCCCAGCATCTGCGTTTGTCAGTGAATGAGAACGGGCAGTGCCACGTCCACCACTTGTGGTTCCACACCATATCGGACATGTTGAGACACTTCCATGCCCACCCCATCCCCCTCGAATCTGGAGGCTCTGCTGACATCACATTACGCTCCTACGTACAAGTGCAGCGAAGCTCCGCCACAGGTACTCAACTTACTAGTTTTAAACATATAAAACTAGTCACAACTGTAGATTTAACTGGAGAGGTCAGTGATGTTGATGTCAAGACACTGTAGGCCTAATATTTGTACTTAAAGGAATACTTCACCCCCAAAATGAATCACTGTATATCAATTACTCATCCCATGTTACCTTGAATTTGTGAAGAAAACTTTTTTTTTTTTGCATGCCCAAAAGCAGAAAATTCTTGATGAGGAAGGTCTGGATCCAGTGCGTTTTCACTCTTGGAGACGGAAAAAAACTCTCTGGCTTGTTTGCGTTTTTTTTTTTAAACCAATCACAATCGTCTTGGGCGGCGCTACGCCATGGATACAGCGACGGTGCTTCTGCAAAATAATGTTGGGAGGGAACTTGATTTGGTGGAACATTTACATGAAAATGTTGTCAACATATTCTTTGTCTTTGATCTTTACAATCATTCACTGAAAGAACAGAGCAGGCCTGCCTTATTGTATGATTCAAAACTTGACATTTGCAGCGTGTAGGTTGATAGTTTTTGTTGTTTACCGTAGTGAAGGGACTTTGAGAACGGGAACACGAAGGGGAGGGACTTAAGGGAAGTCAGGCTTTATCCAGGCACTGTTCACCTGGTAAGCCAGACGAGTACAGTTGTAACTGCCTTACTTCTATTCAGTCGCTTAAACCAACAAAAAAAGGCTAAAATTTAGGGCAGTCAAGACTTTCTGAGTTTTTAAATAATTTCTAAGTGGTTTCAAAGAAAGAAGTGTCTCAGCTTGACAATCGCTCCTCAGGACCAAAGAATTAGAAACTTCTAACTAAAAGTGAGATGTGTTAATGGATAGCAGAGGTTTGTCCTTATAGACGGAGGAAGCGGAGCTAAAACTCACTGAACCTGCCCCCCCCCTCCCTCTCCTCCATGCTAACACTGCTCCTGCCCTCCGCTCTCCTGGCATGGGATGAATGCCCTCCTGTACAGGAGAGTGAGGGGGCGATTATACCGCAGCAGTTTTGCATGCAGGCCGAGACTCCGGCCCCAACCCACCCTAGTGGTCACAAAGAGGCCCTCTGTTTTACCTCAATGCTGGACCTACACACACTCATGCACTCACTCCCATACACATACTTACATAGAGTGAGGGTTTGATTCTGGGTGTAAAAGGCTTTACTGATACTCTGGCCAGGCGTGTCTTTGGCTCCAGTGTTGTCCGTGTTATTGCCCACCAAGAGAAAGCATAATAAAGGAGGCCCACACTGCCTGTGTTTACATGCTGCTCCATGAAGGAGGCTTTTGCTAGCAGCTCTTCAGTGTAAAACAACAATTATCAGCACAGATTAATCTATTAGGGATGCACCGATACCAGTGTTTAAGAGGATAATTTGGCCGATAGCCGATGCTGATACAGATGTTTTTTGTTGTTGATTTTGCTGGTTGTTAGTTATTCCATCCTTTTGTGCCAGGGAAACAAAGACATCTTCATTATAAAAATAAATGAATGCACTTTTTTTTTTTTTTTTTTTTTAAATAACTGCTTCAAAAGCTTTTTTAGCCTGCTACCTACAACTACCTACTCAACGAGAAGAATGTTTCAGTACTTGCATAGCCTTTTGTGCAACCTAAATTAAATGTAAATATAAAAACAATTAGAAAGGCAATATAATCTAAAGATTAATTATTAATAAATACAAACATAAATTGAGCTATCTTCCCCTGTTGTGCTTTTTATACAGAATACAACATTCTTGTGTTTCCATGAAGCACAAACTTGCAGTGTAGGCTGAACATGGTTGAAGATGAGTCTCTCTACAAAACATAAATTGGCCTCTTAGGAAAAGCCACAACATTTAGGCAGTGCAACAAGGTATAGATCAGCCAATACTGATGTTCGGCCAATTATTCGGTGCTTCCCTGTATTCAATCAATATATATGTATATATATATATATATATATCTGTCCTCTCTTAAAAGGATTTCTCTCTTCTTCCTACAATCTGCTGCAGATGTGGCCGTGCCTCCTGTCCTCACCCCACCCAGGGATGCAGGCTGCCGGACAGATTCATCCCAGCCAGCTCTCCACCCTCCTGGGATCGCAGCACCTGCAGGGCCCCCTCCTGATGCCCCACTTTCCTCCAGCACCTCCTCCTCACCCACCGCCCTCCCCTCTCTCTCCCGCAGTGACCCAGGTACCGGAGGAGGAGTAGGAGGAGGGTTACAGAGCCGGAGCAACAGCTCTGAACGCCTGCTGGAGGCCTCTAGTGGTGCATCTGAGGACTACCATGACGCTGATGGCACTCGCAGGGCCCGGGCTGTGGAGAACCAGTACTCTTTCTACTAAACGGCCCAGGGTAGGAATCAGTCATGTATTGAAGGGGGACATGGGACACTGCTGATGGTGAATGCGCTCCGAATCACTGGATCACCCATAGTTTTGTTTGTTTGTTTTTGTTTCAAGGCAATTTCCTGTTTCTCTGATTTGAGATCATGGCGAGCATTTGATAAATCCCTCAGGCTCCACGGCTTCGTTTCAAACTCCGTCGTCAAGAACGTCAGCGAACAGAGAAACAGAGGAAGAAACAGAGATGTTGAGATGGAGCGGTGAAAATGAGTGTAGGCGGAGAAAGCAAGAGGAAGTCACCCAGTGGAGTCATATGGCTTTGATTCATCTCTGCTGACCACTTCCTGTTCACCAGAGTTCCTCGGGAGCAGGGCTTGTGTCACCACCCCGCTGAAGCATTGAGAGTTTGAAATGACCCTGAAGAAAACAGTCCCTCCCCTCAGAGCTCCTCCAAGCTCCCGAGAGCATCCCATTAATGTTTGTAAAGCTGCTTTGAGTCTGTCCCGGATATCCTCACTGTCCCTGCAGGGTTTCCCTACAAAGTCTGCTCTACTCTAACATCGGTACAGAAATCATGGGTGTGTTAGTGTTAGCTCGGGGATGTTTTTCTTAAATGTGTACAGCCTAAAGGGTAGTAGTGCCTGACAATTACCTTGGACCTGAACAGACTGTTGCCCATAGCGACAAGGAGGATGGTGTTGACATCTCGCTTAATCACAAAAGCCCCAAAAATGTAACGCAAGTGATTAATTTACCGTCAGTTTCTGCTTAAAACATGCTGAACATGCATATATATGCATACTGAAACGGTTTTGTTCTCACAGTTTTATTGATGGTTGCAATGTACACACGCACA
Organism: Heterobranchus longifilis; assembly: GCA_028570985.1. Taxonomy (NCBI): domain Eukaryota; kingdom Metazoa; phylum Chordata; class Actinopteri; order Siluriformes; family Clariidae; genus Heterobranchus; species Heterobranchus longifilis. Next base: position 10,181 of record JAOVVB010233009.1, read on the forward strand.
CGCACACGCACACGCACACGCACACGCACACACACACACACACACACACACACACCCCCCCACACACACACACACACACACACAC
>JAOVVB010233010.1:0-10265 GCA_028570985.1 Heterobranchus longifilis
TAAATAAAAATACATAAATAAATGACCTTAAGAGATTTATTCCAGCTGACTGTGTTACAACGTTGGTTAACTTTGTTGTCATTGCTCCTTTAAAGCTGTGGTGGGAGCAGGCATTGGTGGCACAGCGGCAGCGTTTTACCTGAGGCAGGAGTTTGGAGCCGCGGTGAAGATCGATGTGTTTGAGCCCGGCGCTGTTGGCGGACGACTATCGACAGTGAAGATCGGAGACTATGAGTACGAGATGGGAGGCGCGGTGATCCATCCTCTGAACCTACACATGAAGCACTTCATTGAAAAATTAGGTAACATATCCAAAGTTAAACAGACTCCACACAAACACACATGAATAACTGAAACCATTATTGGAATGTACTCCTGTATATTTGAAACTTAAGAGAGTACTTACTATATGTTTGTTTTTTTCTTCTCCAGGTATTCCTCCAAGGAAAGATGTCCCGTCTAAAATGGCAATCTTTGATGGAAAGGAGCTCACGTTTGAGCAGAGCGACTGGTTTATAATAAATTTCTTGCGCATTCTCTGGCGATACGGCTTCAACTTTCTCCGAATGCACATGTGGGTGGAGAGTATTTTGGACAAATTCATGAGGTGAGGAGGAAAAGTAGTTGTCACGGCTCCTAAATGTCACTCTTCCAGGAATATTAATACAGAATTGCTGTTCCTTGTTCTGTAAAATGATCATGTTTTCCTTTACAGGATCTACCAGTATCAGCAGTACGGTTACTCATTCTCCAGTGTGGACAGGCTCCTTCATGCAATGGGCGGCGACAGTTTTCTCACCCTGGTGAATCAGACCATGGAGGAAACGATGATGGGCGAAGGATTTTCGCAGATCTTCCTCAACGATATTGTCGCACCCATCACACGCGTCAACTATGGCCAAAGTGTCCGCATCAATGGCTTTGTGGGTATGTTTTACAATGTAAGAGTTTGGATCGGTTCGTCACGTATCTCTCACGGTTTTTGTTGAAAAAGCTGTAAAAAATAGAGGTAACATTTACTGTGCGTTGTCTCGTATTCTAGGGGCGGTGTCGTTAGCGGGGGCGGACTCCGGCCTGTGGGCCGTGGATGGAGGCAATAAGAGAGTGTGCTCGGGACTTCTGTACCACAGCAAAAGTGAACTCATCCGCGCCAGAGTGACCTCCATTTCTGTCAAAGTTCGACCATCCAAGATAGGTACCTTTCACATTCCTTCATTTGGTACAGAACTGGGGCCTCATTGCAGAAACGTAAGTCTGAAATCCGATCTTATCTCACTTTAGGATGGCATTTAGCATTTGTTTCTATTACAGAAATATGTTTCCTAACTGTATTTAGGAAATCTTATCTAAGCCGAAATTATACTTTCCACGTCTGTGAGGGTCAGCTGTGGTCCGGGTGACATAAATGTACACCTAGGCTCTGTGTGGACAACCGTGGACCTCCAATTTGCAAGTGGTGACGTAGCGATCTACTGCGCATGTGTGGCACGCATCCTCCAAGCGAATAGTATAAACAGAACTTCTAACTTAGAGATTTCCCAATTTTCAATCTTGCATAGCTCAAAGTGTCATGGACCAGATTTCAGGCCTTAGTCTGGCTACATGAGACTAAGATCAGATAGGAGGTCTGAGGATAGGATAGGACACAGCCACAGTTTAGGAATTGCTTCTGTATAAATTAAAACAAGCAGTTACAGTATTTTTCTGTAATGAGGCCCCTGGTAATTCCCTCCCACCGATGGATTTCTCATGTGAATGTTCACACTTTTTTAATGTCAAATATTTCACCTCAACTTCCTTGTTCCGTGTCCCCATTTTCAGGCACCACAGCCAATTTCTATGAGGTTAATTATGTTGGAGAATCGGGCTCGGCGCACTCTCTGTATGACATCGTGGTAATAGCGACGCCTCTTCACCAGGGAAAGTCTGACATCGCCTTCTCGGGCTTCTCCCCTCCGATCCCGTCTCACTACCCGGGACGTTACCACCAGACCGTGTCCACTCTGGTCCACGGCTTGCTCAACATGTCCTACCTCGGGACCACGGAGCGAGCCTCGGACTTCACCGTGTCGGACGTCCTCACCACGGACTCGAAGGGCTCCGCCATCAACAGCCTGAGCTCCATCGACCCCGTGCACATCCCTCAGGGTTACAAGCGACCGCCTGCCAGCCAGACCAAAGTGTGGAAGGTGTTCTCCCAGCAGCCGCTGTCCCAGGAGCAGCTGCAGGACATGTTCCTCTCCTGGGATTCGGTGTCGGAGACTCGGTGGCTGGCTTATCCTTCGTACCGGCCGCCGCACCGCAAGACGCCTCCCTTCATCCTGCACAACCGGATGTACTACCTCAACGCTGTGGAGTGGGCGGCTAGCGCCATGGAGATGAGCGCCATCTCTGCGAGGAACGTGGCCCTGCTGGCGCACCACCGCTGGCACCAGCTGGTCAGCAAGATCGACCAGGAAGACCTGCACACCCGGCTGAGAGGGGAACTCTGAAGAGGGAGAGGAAAAAAAAGCAATAAAATACTCAATCAAGTACAGTATAAACCCACACAGATGCTCATGGACACGCCTGCTGCACTATAACAACACTCCCAAGTGTTTTTCAGGTCTGACCCCTTTAAACTCAGATCTTATTGTTGTAGTTTTGGCCGACATTTCTATCTTTTACTCGGTAATGTAATTGCTAAGATTTGGGAAAAACAGTGACGTCACTACGATGAAATCTGACGGGGCGAAAAACACAATCAGACAGGCTGCACACAAGTCAACAGTTTAAACGCACAATATGTAATGTTCTCCTGCTAGGAGCCTCTCAGTGAAAGTGCGTTTCTCCAACGTCGGCGGCGGAGGGGCTGCGAGCCGAGCCGCCCCAACGTCTGCTCGGCTTGTTTCTCTGATAAGTTAAGATCCGATGAATAAAATCCTTCATCTGGTTACAATATATTGTTAAAAACGACCAAGATCTAAAAAGTTTATCGGAAAAAAATGTGGCTAAAAAGTCCATCTAAGACCGCTTCTGACAGACAACCACACCGCTGACGCATGCGGTTTTGAAAATTGTTGGAAACATTTGGGATAATGTAAGTTAACAACTCAACAAAATATATAACACAGGTCCAGTTGTTTTTACATATTATACCTTTAACTAGATTATCTAAACCACTTTCTTTGGGGGTAAAACTGTTAATTATCCCTCATTGCACAGGGAAGTGATGCTCCTGCTTTCCCAGCAGTTAACTTAGTTAATACAATATTACCAATAGAAATGTTGACCAAAACTAAGAAAAAAAAAAACACTGGAATGACCCTTTAATCACCCTAACAACAGTAGCTACGGTTCATCGTTCACCAGCAACAATAACACAAATCACAGTAAAAAAAAAAAAAAGAAAGTGGGTCAACATTGTACTGTGCTGAATTGTGTAATCACTGTGAACCTCGCTGCACTCCAGGGTAGACACATACGTGTTGCTGTCTACGTGTGCGTGTCTTAAACACATTTTTAGATTGATTTTCTAATGTGCACTACTGCTGCTGTTATGAACATGGTACAGCTAACATCTAGCAAATCAACCTGTTGGTGCCACATAAACCGAGATGTCCTTTTATTGGTGGATTTATGGTGTCTTCTGGTGATTTCAGTGTCTCTACCTCCTCAGTTGTAGTTGGTACATATGTTAATAAGACTATAATTGGACAGTCTAGGCATGGGATGATAGGAAAATTTCATCTCATGATTATCCTGGCCAAAATAATTGCGATTCTCAATATTATCCTGATAATCAACCAAATATCTCTTAAAACAGCACTAAACACACTGGAATCACTGTACCTTACATTTTGATTTGTTGTGACTTTTTCTATAAACACTACAACTTTTTTCTCAAAACATTCCGACTTTTTTCTCAAAACATTACGACTTTTTAAAGGAAATATTTGTATTGCACCACAGATAGGACACTGTAGTAAACTGCAGTCAATTGATGAGGATATTCACGATTATCCCGATAATGGAAATTCACCACGATCAACTTATTGTGACTGTTTTTTATCGCGATGTACGATAAAAAGCGATTATTGTCCCATCGGACAGTCCAGTCACACTGACGAGATGTATGAATCCAGCTTGTTAAAACTATGATTGTGCCTTAAAGAGTTAATTGGCTTACGTCTTTATTAAATAAGTCTCCCTATAATTTTAGACATCATTTGTCCTTCGGATCTCCCTGAGTCCAAACTGAAAATAATATAATGTTGTTCTGTGTTTTGTTGTAACATACGGAGGAGAATCTGTTTTGAAGTATTCTGTACCGGTGTTTTATCAGATGTTATGTCATTTACTGTAAAACACTTACATGTTCTCTAGCCACTTTGGGAAGAAAATTGTAGTTTGCTAATTGTTTCTTAAGCACTTTAGAGGTGTATTTTTCTAGATTTTTGAAAGAAGTTTACTGGTTGCGAGTATACGTTAAGACACTGTAGCAAAAAACATTAATAGTGCAATTTAATTGACAGAAAAGTTTCAGTTTTACTCTTAATTCTCTTTGCAAATACCCCAAAAATAACAGTGTGGAGTATTTATTATGGTTTCTTCTGCACAAATAAAATGAGGCTTTTAATTACAAATCTAAACATTTGATTTCTGATTTAATCAGATTGTATACTATACTGAAACCTCACAGACTGTACTGTATATTTTGCAAGTGTCTACGGTCACAATAAATGGATGAGACCTTGTCTGTGTTGTACTCTTATTTGATATTTTACTCCAAAGCCAAATGGTATTTATTAAAAGCCGGATTAAATGATGTTCTGAAAACACTCATATCTCACTTTATGTGAGTGTGTGACGGCGATATTGATGACAATTGTATTCTTGTCTTTATATGAGAATCTCTTACCTAAGCTGTACTATTGTCTACATCTCGTTTTACTTTATAAATCTTCATTTTCCACACTATGATCATCTAAAATTCAGATTTTTCTCTTTTTTAAGGAGTAAAATGTTCTACAGTTCTTCTAATTAGGGATAGACCGATTAATCGGGCTGATTAATGAAATTCTGAGATAATCAGCCAATGCCGATTATCTCAGATCACAAGGCCGATTAAAGTGCAGATCTGCAAAATGAGAGATGCTGCTTGGTGGTCCTGTGCAGTAACATTGTTTTTATTTATGTGCGTTTATACATTTCAGAAACAAAGAGATGCTGCTATCTGCTGAATACGTGTTAAATAAATGTTAATTTTGCAATTTTTTGCAATCATTCAGCAATTTTGTGTCACATTTGTTATTATCATTATCAATATTATTTTTAAATTGTTGTAGGCTATTTTATCAGATGCAAAATTATTATTATTATTTTATTTTTTTAAATTGGCACTATAAATCAGCCATCAGCTACCCTGCTCTCTGAATATCGGCATCGGCCATTGAAAAACCCACATCGGTCGACCACTGCTTCTAATGGCTGAGGAGTAAAAACATGTAAGAGCTGCAGCTGTTTGCATCCTCTCTTTGATCTGCACCATTAATTGAGGAATTGTCTCACTGAACGACATTGTGACCCCATCGGTCATAAGCCAAGGATGTGCGGTGAAATCACCATTTCCATTCCCAGAAGGAAATGAACATTGTTTTCAGCTCAGATGCAAGGACTCCCATTATTTTCTCTCTTTTCGTATCAAACGGACACAGCAACACCCCAAACAAATAAAGGCCCGTGTGACCGCGGGGCCAACAATGGGCGCCATTGACGGCCTGAATAAGGATACGTCTGTGTGGTGATGTGCCACCCAGCTGTCCTCTCAGGTAGGGAGGGACAATGGTACCAGAGCCGCCTGTCCAAACAAAACATGTGATGCGACTGAAGATATAAGAGGCGGTCCACTGACAACAACCCAAAATCTTCCACCACCCCCACACCAACAGCCAAGATGAGATTTCTAGTGCCGCTATGCGTTTTCCTCGCCGTGGCGGCGTTTCACTCCGGTAAGAAGAAGATAGTTATGTTTATGATTTATATAACTATAATTTAAAATGTGGTGATCTCCAGTGATGGAGACTGGGAGGTCAACATCTGGGGACAACATTTCTGTCTTGTGTTTATTTTTATGAATGTGTTCTACATTCGTGCTTATTTACTTCCACTGGTGGAAGAAGTACTGAGATATTTTACTTCAGCAAAAGTAGTAATACTGTAGTGTAGAAATACTCTGTTTCCAGTAAAAGTACTTGCGTCAAAATATACTTCAAGTACAAAAAGTAAAAGTGCTCATAGTGCAGAAAGGCACAACTCGGAATGAAAAATATTACATTATTGGATTTAATTATTGACACATTAATATGTAAGCGCTAATGTTGTAGCTGGTATAGTTTTACTTTACTGCCAGGTAACATAATCTATACGTTTTTTATTTTATTTGACACCAGGTGGATGTTTGTTTATACTTGTTATGAATTGTATTGGGTTGTATATTAAATTGAGATTGTTGTTTATATGTATATTGTATTGGGTTGTATATTAAATTGGGATAGTTGTTTATATTTTTATTGTATTGGGTTGTATATAGAAATGTGAATTTATAAATTGTATACAAGTTTATGATGAGTAGTTGAAAAAGGGGGTAGAAATAAATACGTGTATACTTCCTACTCCTTTTCTAACATGTAAATTACAATGTGTTTGAGAATTTGCTTGAGTTTGTTGTATAGGTTTATTGTTTATTTCACTTTATTGCTATTCTTGTTTGTTTTATCCGTTTCGTTTTCTCATTTATTTTGTTACATGTTTGAAATAAATGCCATGCATTCATTCATTCAATACATGATCATTTATTAGTTGATTGCTATTAAATTTAAAAAGAGTTATATTTTGCATTAATCTGAATCTGTAAAAATATAGATTTGCCTCTGAGATGTAGTGGAGTAGAAGTACTTAGTTACATTCCCCCACTGTTTACTTGAGAAGATGTTCAGTTATGTATTTATTTGCAGCCTGACTGATGTACTTGTGATGGTTTTTGTTTTTAGCTCTCTCAGCATCTCTGGAGTCTGCAGAGAAACAGGAAGTGGTTGCTCAGCACGGTGAGGAATTATTCTCAATAACTGAGTCACTTGAGGCGAAAAACTTTGAGATTTTGTCTTAAAAATTCAAATGTCCACCACTGATGCCACAAATATGGGCACTTATTTTAAATATATATATATATATATATATATATTTTTTTTTTTTTTTTTACTTAATTTGTATTATTCAGTGTTTTTTTTCCTATTATGTTATGCATTCTATGTATTCTATTTTATTCATTTTTTTATCTTATTTTTTACTATTATTATCAAATGTGTTTATTATTTTACATGAATTCTATCTCTGTTCTATCTATTTATGTCTTGTAGTTTCCTTATTGTTAAAGCACTCTGTGCTGCATTTCTTGTATGAAAGGTGCTATACAAATACAATTATTATTATTATTATTATTAGTTGTATAATAAGTAATTGTGTAAGGGTGATGTTTACATGCTAAACTTATCTAAATGTTTTTTTTTCTTGGTTTCTTTTCATGCAGATGGGATAACCGAACTGCAGAAAATAGGTACAGTGCATCGGTGCAATTGAGACGCAGCTGACTGAAACTGTTTAATATGTTGTATGTACTTTATGTTTAAGTTTGTGTGTAAGTTGTATCCGCGTTGCAGCCTTTTCATTTGCTTTATAATGACACAGTTTGTTAAAGCCACCTACCTACAAGACAATTTATTTTATGTTTGATCAGCACCACTACATTTCTTCACTTTTATTACGACACAAACTCTCCCCCCGGTCATGTCTGGCTGGTGTTTTGCATCAATGTATCTCTCTGCGTGTCCTCAGATCAGATGGAGTTTGAGGCCGCTCAAAAGAATGAGGCCGCTCAGATGAATGGTAAGTTTGACCAAAGTCCAAGGCAATGACCATAACCCCCAAAAAAATGAGGTGACGTCATGAGCAAATATACCTTTCATCCGCTGTGTTGAGTACATGTACAAGTTAAGTACTTTTTAAAAAAAAATGTTTTAACCCTTTCCTGTGAAGTTACAGAGGAACAGACTGAGGAAACCCGTTACCTCGGTAAGAGGAACTACACAAGCTTTGACCTGATTCAGAACTGATGAAGGCTGATTCATGTGCAGTTTGTAATGTAATCTTTCAAATGTTTCACACACAGAGGCTGTTCAGGATGGATCTGGTGAGTTATAAGATAAACACCTGTGTCCCGTTGCACAAAACACCTTAAGTTAAGACTTTACTGAGAGTCAGAGTTTCCTTAAAATCAGTTGCACAAAACACTCTTAAGTCTTCTCCTTAAGATTTCCGTAAAGTATTTACCTTATCTTGGTCTTATACCTGAGGAATCCCTTAAATTTAGTTAAACCATTGCACAAAAGAACTTAGCAACCAAAATAAGGAAAAAAACAAAAAACAAACTTAAGATGCTATGACTATTTTAACTGCACTGTTTTTCCTTAATGAAACCATTTAAGGGATTCTGTGATATGCCCTTAAGTAAGTTCCTCAGCTAAGGAAAAACTAAGCCTTAAGTGTAATACTTGTTGTTGTGTTTTGTGCAACCAGCTACTTGATTGTGTTTTAAACCACTGGTTCCCAACCTGGGGGTCCCGACCCCTACTAAGGGTCGCCAAAGCTTCACGGGGGGTCGCAAGGCCTTCTTGATTTTAATAGCGTGTACACACCGGGCGAGAATAAATTCATGAATGAAGCAACGAAAATGTCCAAACTCACGCGAAGAGTAGATTATTTTATTCCCGTCTGGTCTGAACACACAGTAAGGGGTGTCAGACAGCTTTTTAAAAAATATATGCAGTTGACCTACATCTCAGCATTTCTATGAAGAAAACCAAATTAAATTGTTATTTTTAAAGTTTGGAGTATTATTTGATTCAAGGCTCAGCAACCTTTTTGATATGAAGTGCCATTTTAAAATGTTCTGGTTGATCAGTGTGCCAAATCAACATTAAGGTTACCATTAAGTTTAATTAGGACACCAGATCAAAATTTAAATAAATCAGTCATTTTATTCCACCATATAGGCAACATGCACGGCAACAGCTTTTCTATTTTATATTAATATTGCATCAGAGATGAGTTTTTCCTTATTTTCAGGAACTTTTAATATAATTCTGTCTGTATTATGTATTTTTATTTGTAACAATCATACACACTTAATAGGCTTCTTTTTTCCCTTTTTTTTTTTTTTGCCAAAAAACAATGGCCAGTATGAATGATTGTTTAATTCAGGAAGTCACAGTAATTAATCTGCTCAAAATTCATCCAAATTTTACACAAACTTCCTACAGTTATTGCATTCAATATTTGGATTAATTGTAGAGTTTACCACCTGTTTTGTACCATTATTGTTATGCATTTAATGCAATATGAAAGATCCATAAACAATGTTGCTTAGTCAGGGGTCATAAGTTTACTCAATGATAGAAAAGGGGTCCTTTAAGGAAAAAGGTTTGGAACCACTGTTTTAAACCAACATGTTGAAATGTTTCCAACAGTGGAGGAGCATATTGAAGCCCAGGACGACAAAACAGGTGTGTAAAAAACATTTAAAAAGACAAAATGTACTTTCTGTACCTGATAGCCATCATTACATAACTGTGACCTCCTCCTCCTCCAGCAGTAGCAGCAGTAGCAGCAGAGGGAGGTGGGTCCTCTGACGTAGCAGCTCTTGGAGGTGAGGGAGGTTTTACTGTCCGGCCTGCAGATGGAGATAAAGGACAGTTTAGAAAATCTCAAAGTACACTTACATGTAAAATATCACAACCTAGTGATTGATTTCTCTCCCTCACAGAGTCCCAGTCTGAGTCCTCTGAGGAGGCAGATGGTGAGTTTGTGACATTAGGTGTTTATTTCAGCACATTAAAGCTCTAATTTCAACTTCTGTCATTCTATTGACGACAATTTGTGTCTTTATTATTTCTGACAGGGAGACAGAGGCGGGGTAAGTGATGTACATCTACACTAAAACACTAACAGTACTAGTATAGCAAACACTACATTACAAACTTAATAAAAAATAGGATGGCTACAGCGTTCTTAGTGCAAAGCTGTGGGAAGCTGTTTGGAGGAAAAATGGGGAAATAAGCAAAATCAAAAGAGAAAATCCAAAGCAGTCTTCAACAGTGGTGGAATGTAACAAAGTACATTTACTCAAGTACTGTACTTAAGTACAGTTTTGAGGTACTTGTACTTGAGTA
>JAOVVB010233011.1:0-10264 GCA_028570985.1 Heterobranchus longifilis
ACTTTCACACAACAAACTGGAGATGCTTTGATTTTATGACTCCACTATTCATAAAATAAATATTGTAAATGTATTTTCCCCGTTCATCCCTATTGAACCTAATTTATCTACAAACATAACTTTCATGTATACACAGCAAAAAGACCAGTGTTGAATTAACTCCCATAGAGTTGATTTCAACACTTTTTCAGAGTTTATATAGCTCCACACTCTCCAGAGTTAAATTAACACTTTCAAAATAGTTACATATTTAACACTATGCCAGAGTTCCTTCTTGAACTCACAAAACAGAGTTAAAGTAACACTAAGGGATTAGAAAAATAGCACTGCTCTGAGTTACATTTTTACTATTTGGTAGTGTTATTTTCACTCCCTAAAGTGTCAAGCTATCAACACCGAAAAAGGGTTAAAATTAATTTGATATATATTCATTTATTTATATATTTATAATAATTATAGGAATTCATTCCAATAAACAAAATCATTTTCAAAAATAACATTTATTTTTCTCCCTTGCAGTCATACATCTGAATTACATAATGTACATACTTTCATCTGACACATTGTATGAGCTTTGAATATGAAACAATATTATACAAAACTTCTTCCATTGCACTGCAGCCCAAATCCAGATTTATCCTCTACACCATCAACTTTAACTAATTGAGAAAATGTCTTTTGACAAGATCATTTCAAGTATTTCATTGTTGACCACATTATCATGTTTGAGGTTAAAAGATTTAATTGACCCATACTCATATTTTAAATATTCTTTAAACAGCTTGTGTTTGGCTTCAAACCTCATAGGCCACACCTGAAACAAGTCAGCATTTTAGTTTCTTACTCACAGAGTGACAGTGCTACTGTCTTGACTTGAGAGCTAGCAGTCTGGCTCTCAAGTCTCTAACTCTGGGTGAGTCCTTCATTTTCCTCACATCAGCGTTATACACTATATGCAGGGATATGTAAAAATGCACATTTGCAACATTATAAGACAAATTAAACATAAAGTGTACTTTGAAAAGTTCATCACATGCCCTGAGGGCGTGGTTTGCCTGACATGGGATGAGATGTGTATCCATGGCGATGTAGAAGCTGTCAATCTTGCTCTTCTGACGCCCAACAGTGAGGAGGTACGCTGCCGACCCTGCTGGTTGTGGAGATGCTCCTTCTGCAGCATGACGAGGGTTGAGATAAGGAAAGTGAACATTAGACACAGAATAATGTGCAGCCACAGAGAACTATTCAAACTATTTAAACATCTTCTCACTGGCTAGAGCAAGATGGGACTGAAGATATCATTTCAATTTCATCCACTTTTTAACAACCCTCATTTACACATGTGGCTATGAAGGCGACATGTGACATAATTATAGTCACCTTAACAATATAACTACCTTATGAAAGATGCCAAGTCTCCCTGCATCATGCCCTGATGTTTGGACACTTCAGTCCCCAGGTGGTGGTGGAAGGAGAGGTGTCAGCAACAACAGGGAGGCCATTTCTTGGTCGTAGGCTGAGGACAAAGAGTTACAAGAATTAACTGAAAAGTTTGAATGAGAACAGGGAGTAAAGTATAAAGACAGTATTAGGTTCAGTGGTAGGTCTAAAGATTTGTAACCTCAGAATTGTGGATTTTCACACAGAAAAGCTTGACTCATTTTGACAAAAACAAACTAAAAGATGAATCGATAGATAAAGTATTGGATCAAATGTTTGTGGTAATTAAGACCTCACAAATTCAAATTTTAGACTGTTTAATTACTTTTAAGGCCCAATTTTTATCAAATTGAATTCAAGACATTTTAAGACTGCAGGACCTGCAGACACGCTGTTAAGGAGCATGCACAAAGAGGTTTTAAAAGAATATGGGTTTATTTCTAAACCTTTTAAGAAAAATTAAATTACCTTTTCATGGAATTGCAGTCAAACCGTCCTTCAACTTCATCCAACGGCTGTACTTCCCCTGGACCAGTATTTACTGAGACATAGAAAGTTTGACAAAGTAAATTAACATTTAAAGGAAGAAGAGTAAAACATGAAAACATTTTTGCGGGGCCCTTTCATGTTGAACCACCCATGTGAAGGCAAACCCCCCTAACATGACCGTTAGCTCCAGCCTCAAACAAGATGAAAAACATACATACAGTAAAAACATAAATCTTTGTTTTTCATGGCATTGAGCTAGCATATGAACTGTTGTTAATTCATCATTGATAAAAGTGGAGACGGTTTTAGCTAACGGTTAGCTAACTCATACTGCTAGCTAACCTGGTTGAATTTGCAGTTCAGTCCTGGCAACAAACAAGGCTTTGTAAAGCATATATTCTCTCTAGATGTTTCATTGTACATACCACAGTTCACAGCATCAATTTATAATTGTTTCACTAAGTTTGAACTTAATTGCACTTACCGTGTAGAGTTGCATGACAGGAGGAAAATGGCGCTGACTTGTCTCTTGTCTCAAACTGAAGAAGTGAAGTGCGTGGGTGGAGAGGCGGAGCTTAATTAACTCTCTGCAGAGTTGGGCAACACTGATGTGATCAACTCTGTCAAATAACTCCAACACTGGACACCATTTAAATCCAAATGTGTTAAAATTACACTTTGGGAGTGGAAATCAACTCCTAAATGTTTAACCCTGAAATTTCAACACTCCAATTTTTGCTGTGTAGTTGTGAATTTCCTTTTGTTCATGTTTTAGTTTTTCTCTTCTTGTACTAAAGTTAGTCTGCAGTCACATCAGACTTGTGTTTCTTAAAGAAACTGTAGAAAATGTCCACTGTTCGTTGTTAAACTCAATGAATGTTTATAATTTTGGGTCAGTGGTCACATCTGCACACAGAAGACTCTAAACTAATATTTGTTTTAAATTGATAAAGTCTACTTGCTGAAGTAGAACTATTTAGTTGATTTCTGTTCATCTCAATGTGTTTTCACTAATAATGTCTGATCATTGATATTGATATTCAGAACACACACACACACACACACACACACACACACACACACACACACAGGTGTCATCACTTGATATGGACAGTGGCTAAGAAGATAACTATTACATATCTTAAAATCCATCCCATCTGACAACCTATTAATGTTTCTATATTCAGAGTAAATTAACTGAAGCCATTTTCTTATATGAACTCCGGATAATGTTGGAAGAATCGTATCCGGACATTGTCCAGAGTTGCACATTCACACATGTAGCACACAGCAGCAGACATGATGCAGATTACACCGCGGTCACGTAGCCGGTTTGTAATTTTTGTCATCAACAACAGAGTCTCTTGCCGTTCCTTGAATTTGTCTGATGATTTCGGCGTAGGCCCCGACTGCCAGAAGTTCCTGAATCTTGTTGTCTCTCCAGTTAGACATTTTGGTTGTTTTCTTACTTTTTCGTGCCAGCCGCATGATAGAAACATCATCAACATGCCTATTTGCTCTCTGTGGATTCTCCAGACATGACACACATGTACACATGACACACACTTTGTACTCAGGAGCTGGCAGGGTGAAGTCTGTTTAATGTCCTGTCTGAATGATTCAGACATTTGTGTTCTTGCATACAGCTCCTCCAGGTAATGTCTGGATAAGTTCAGGGTTGCAGTGCTGTGAAAGGAGCTTGACAGTAGTTTTCTGTTGCAGCTTACCGTCTCTACACCGTCGTGCCTCGCCTGGTCAAGTTTGTGGACATGCTCACCAACTGGTATGTGAGGACCAACAGACGCCGTCTAAAGGTGAGATAACAGCTCTGAATCAGTGCATGTTTAGAGTTCATGTTATTATGTAAGGCAGATGCTAATGACTAAAGGAGTCCGAGGAGTGATGATGACTAGCAGTAGTACGATCTGATGAGTCAATGTATACATAAGTGTATAAATACAGATGATACTACTGTATTTTTCTTTTTGTTGTTGTTTTGTCAACACATACATTATTCATTCAGTTAATAGAAACAGTGATTTACCTTTTGGCTCTCAACCTTTTTGAGTCTTAACCCCCCAGAATAATCAGGTTGGTGTTCACGAATACATTGATCATTCATAAACTGTCTGCACTATCAAACCCCACATATACCAGTAGATGCACTGTATGCTGGCAAGTGGTTTAATGCTTTTTGGTGTCTAAATATTTTGGCATTTGATTACTGTAAGCCCCACAGCTAAACAAGAGGAGGTTTGTTGTGAAATAAGAATGGCTTAATGAGGGGGAGCTGTCCATAGTACTGAAACCGAGCGGAGGAGATCGAAAGCTTGAAAGCTGATTGGGCCAGACCGAATCAAAGCTCTAAACGTGATCCGCCGAGTGATAAACCGTGGTCAAAGCAGCTGCGGTCTGAATTTTGTTGCACCTAAAGTATTGTTGTTATGTTACATAGACATATGTACATCTATGTTCTGGTAAGAACGGCCTCTGAGCGAGGCGCAGGTCCTGAAAGATACATATACACGCTTTCTTTCATGTTCTTTCATGTTCTTTTATGAACATAAATAAATATGTGGAACAGCATCCTCTCACACTTTGACTCAATAAAATCTAGGCTAATTATATCATTGGTACAGGCGATGTGATATAAAAAACATTCCCCAGTCTAAAATATGTTGGGTTTATTTTAACATCACCCCCCCCACACACACACAACCATCTGGGTCCGGACCCCCGGGTTGGGAACCACTGATTTAAGCTCTTCAGCATAGCCTCCATCTGCGGACATTTCATAGCAATCAGTGTGTGGCCCTCCTAGTCAACATTTGCTTGAAGTGGATTGGGGATACATGCGCTGATGTGTGCTCGGGCACTTTTATCTTTTCACTGTTCCAAAGGGAAGGACTGTATTGATGTGTGCGTGTGTGTGTGAACTTTGTAGGGAGAGAGTGGCACTGAGGACTGCCTGTGGGCGCTGGAAACCCTCTTCAGTGTTCTGTTCTCCATGTGCAGGCTGATGGTGAGTCACACTGTTTCTGTGTGTGCGTGTGTGTGTGCGTGTGAGTGAGAGTGTGTGTGAGAGAAAAGAGATTGTGTGGGACATTTCTTGTGGTGAGGTTTTGCTTTTGTTTATGCAAGACACAAAGAAATAATGCTGGTATGGAAGAGAGGTGTGTGCGTGTGCGTGTGTATGTGCGTGCTTGCATGGCTATGAATTATGCATGAGCAGTAGGAGTTTTTATTTATAACACATTGAAGATGTTTGCATGTGAGGCGAGATGCACGCTAAGAGCCAGTTAGCCTAACCCAGATCAATACAGATCAGCTGTGTGAGCTACACAAATTAATTAGCCGTGGTTGAAATGGAAGAGAATTACATTAGAAGTAACCTCACTCTGGCACAACTCTGTTTGAACTTTTGCACCATTGAGGGAAAAAAAAACTACAGTAAAAAATGTGCTTTTTATGCTGATTTTCCAGCTGCTTCTGACTTTTCGACCTTCATGTCAGAAAATGTAAATTAACTACAGTACAGAGCATCTCATAATGTTCTCTTTTTCTCTCATGTCTGCTTGCTTTCTTCCCCACTTCCCCTCAGGCGCCCTTCACACCCTTCATTACAGAGATGATGTACCAAAATCTGTGTCACCTCATCGACCCCGCCTCTGTCGAGGAGAAGGACAGCAGCAGCATCCACTATCTCATGCTGCCTCAAGTCAGGTGGGACAAATCCTTCAAAAAAGCTCAAATTTAACGGATATTGACTGCTTCATGCCACTTATATTAAAGAGGAAAAGTGTTCTGAGAGTTGTTGCTATCCATATCACAGGGTTCCTACGCAGTATGGAATTTGAATCTAGTAATAAAACAGCATTTTCTGCCATTTTTGCATGAAAAACTACTTAAAACGATGAATTATTATCAAAATATTGAAATTCAAAATAGACGATTGTTTTTCTGTCGATCGACTAATCAACTACTCGACTAATCGTTGCAGCTCTATATGCATGTATATGTTAGTGTGGGTTGGGATGCAATAACACAAAGAGGGTTAAATCATGAAATTTTATTTCTTGAAGAAATTATGATTATGTAACGTGTTGAAATATTGAATGTATTGTTTTCAGACCCGTACTCACTCAATTCATTTAACAAAAAAACAAAAAAAACTTTATATGGCACCTCAAACAATGCAGATGAAACGTCGGAGGGAAAACAGAGAACTTTCCGAGGTTATCTGGTTTAAAAGCTGCCACAGAATCACCCTGCAGCTCACACAGCATACCCCCCGTTGTGTTAGCCCCTTTTCTCACAGGATATCCACTGCTGATCCAGAGCCTAATCAGTTTCAGCCAGAGTGCGTGGCCTTACTTTACCCCAATCGTATCACACTCTGAACTCCTCCGAGTCGAAGCTTTTGAAGCTCCAGGGTCGACAGTAGTTTCTAGATAACTGCCGGGCTTCACAGCAGCTGTTCTCTTTGTGTTTTAACCGTTTCTTCTCTTTGTTCCTGCTGTCCGCTGCTTCCTCTTACTCTGTGTTTTCACTTTATACCATCAAATCTTTCATTTGTTATATTTAATAATATATGTGTTATTTTATGGTATTAATTGGTTGTGTAGATAAAGATTTGCTTTTGAGTTTCGGAGCAGATTTTCTATTCAAGTTCCAAAGCAGTTCATCACAGATTATGATTTTCCACAGTGGTACAAAGTAGGGATGTTCATAATTAACCATCATCAACAATAAGAATTTTGACCAATTAATACCATCAGTTAAACAGTTAAAAAAATAAAGTTATTAAAAAATAAAGTTTATTGCATGGTAAAAGAAAAAATAGGCTATACAATCTATTTATTTTTCTTTCTGAATGTTTTTGGCTTTTTGCCTTTATTGATAGCAGAGCTGAAGATTGACAGGAAAGGGATGAGAGAGAGGGGGCCACATGTACAAAGGGTCGTAGGTCAGAGTCGAACCTGTGGCAGCTGCGGCATGGGGCACACGCTCTACCACTGAGCCACCAGTGCACCTCTTACAATCTATTTCTTAAATACAACTCATGGGATTGACATGTGCCCAGTAATGGAGTAGCTTATTGGAGAGCTTAAAACACAACATTTTAAGCTCTCCAATAAGCTATTAACTTCGTTGCTCTCACGACCAACTGCTGGCTGTTGGAGAGCTACGTGACAAATGCCACTGTATCGACGAGGACTGGTGGGTTAAATCAGCCGTTCTACTACTACAGAGTATGCCGGGCAGACACACAGCTGACAAGCTCGCAGCTAAACTAACGTGGTGGAGGCTTGGGGACTTCAGGTCACTGTTATGCCCGTGAGACGCAGCTGAGACGCGAGCCTGCACGGAGCCGGTGCAGACAGCTGCACAGATTCAAATGAGAGCGTATCTGGAAAGTGGCTGCGATGCACGACGATGCACGCAACATCGTGGCTGCTAACTCTCCCGGACGGGTGAACTGGGACTCAGTTGCCTGCTTATCTGTTAACGAGGGTCGGCTATCAGTCAGGAAAAAAAAAATCTAAATTAGCATCCCTAGTACCAACCAAACAACAGCCAGGTCATCTGATCTGGAGAAAAACGTTGCAATCCTTGTGCACAGCATCTCTCAAGTTCACTGCTATCTCCTCTAAAAGCAGCCTAACCCTGTTTGTATTTTTAGAGTATTTTTGTTGAAGCCTTTTTCAGAGAGATTAAGAGTTTGTGCACTTTTAGCAAAGAAATCCGCTCACGAGGCCCGTCTCTGATTGTCAGCCTTGCAAATGGATATTGCTCACAAAATATGATCATTTCATTCCCTTCACTTCAATTAAAATGTGTGCCTTGGTGGCTGATCAATTCTGTAATGCCTGGTAGGAATTTCTAATTGCCCAAACTTAATTGCATCATCTTTAACTACAAAAAAAAAAGTTCTGACATGATTAAATATCCATTTGATTTAGCGTAAGGAAAATACTTTGTGTAATGGTTCATATAATCTCCCCTGTCAGTTTGGCAGCACTCGGCGCTGCTGCTTTATTAGCCGCGTGTCCTTCCTGCTGTCGAATGGGACTACTTCACCTCCCTCTCCCAAAGGTCAGCCACCAATCAGGCGGTGGGAAGAGCTGCTCCTCAATCAGCTCATTAAATGATTGGCTGTCCCCGGAGTCCTCTCCTTTCTCATTTTACTCCTCTGTTGTGTGCACACACACACTCTGGAGTAAATGAACAAGCATTGTGTGCACGCACACACACACACGTCTGTGTTCCTGCAGACGGTGAGGGCTAATATCGCTATTATACGTGATTATCAGTGGCTGTGCAGCTCTAATTTGGATTCAGAGGTGGAAGTCTCAGTGTACCTTATTAGTGAATGCTCCGGAGTTAAACTCTGGCGCTGGTGGTTCTGAACTCTGTCTTTATTTAGATGTGTGGTACTAACCTTGTCACGCTCTATTATTCATTTTCCATTCAATGGTGCAGTGATTTGAATTTCTAAACCACTGATTAACCAGAATATGACGACCGCTGCCTGCGAGTTATGGCAGAAATGCACCTACGTCTCCTAACTGCGCCCGTACAGAATGATCCTCTCATCCCCGCACAGCCACTTAAGCCAGAGAAATCCTTTTACTATACTATGCGTTTAACTACGTGTACGTGAATGCATGACGCTGCCTCGCATATCCTGCGTCCGTTTTGTCGTTCATTGTTTAAGTACTCTGAAATTAACGCAACATTGTCTATGCGAACGGGTGGTTAAACAGCAAGTATATCTCTGGCTTCATTATAAAAAGGCAGCTCGGTCAGGTGGCACCCGTTGCAATCACAAAAGTCTCAGATTTTCAGATAAAAACTTTCTCTCCTGTACGGCTGAAACTGCAGAGTAAAAGGGTTATTCAAACACTTGTACCGTGGCATTGTAATGCTACTTATGATGTGGTGATACTTAGATTTTCTTGATTTGTGTTTTCAGGGAGAGTGTGATTGACAAGCGCATTGAGAGCGCCGTCTCTCAGATGCAGTCTGTGATTGAGCTGGGCCGAGTGATCCGAGACAGGAAAACGCTGCCTGTTAAGGTGAATCATCAGCTTTTACTCAATCAATTTATACACGACGGTGTAGGAGGTACAGTGAGTTAAAACTCCAGGAAGCATACGACATATCGGCTGATATTACATCAATGTAGCAATGTCGGCTGATTAAGTAACAAGAAATTGCAGCACAGAAATGCTAAAGACATTTTTTGGTGGAAACACTGACAAGTTTATTTCACATATATCCAGTACATTATATTACTTGTTCGCAGTTCTTTAAGGGATCCATATAAAAGTTTGTTTATAAGATACTCCTTTATTAGTGCCACAGCGGGGACATTTACAGTGTTACAGCAGCAAAGAGTACAATAACAAAAGCATCAGTAAAATGCAAAATATAATAAATGCAGAAACAGTAAAAAAAAAAAAAGCAGTAAAACTAAAGAAAAAGCAAGTAAAAAGTTATGTTATATCATTATGTAAAAAAGATGAATATCTGTGAATATATTGCTTTGAGATTTTTCTATTTTGCAACTATCAATGGGCCTCATTCACCAACCATTCTTAAGGAGAAATTTCTTCTTAAAAAAACAATCTATGCACACTAAAGAGCACTCTTAAACACATTTGAGTGCTGACATGTTTGTGAAAAATAATTGGTTATTGTGTTTTCTTCAATTGTAAAGTTGTTATGGTCTTTTAAAATAAATAAACATAACACTAACACTTCAAATCACATCACTTATATTAATTGGGAACCATGACATATAATATTAAGTGATTGATTATGCTATTTATAGGCCCAAAGTAGCAATATTTCTGCACCCCAGACCTACTGGCACAATGTGATATTCAGTGCCAGGACCATATAGATCTATCTGCAGAGAGTGAGACACTAAATATAACTGCTCGTTTGGCGTTCACTTCCTGCAGAAGTGCTCCACTTCAGAACCATTTCGGTGTTTTTTTTTTTAACATTTGGAGTCCGGTGCTCCACCCTCTTTAGATTTTCATTTGGGCATTCTCAACTTAATTCTCTAAACTTTTCTTTTTAATTTCTGTGTGTGCACACCGCCCTGCAGTCCCGTTTCCTTTTATGTGGCTTGGTGTTTATCTGTGCTAATTAGGATCAACTGGCACATGCTTTGAATTTACAAGTACAATGGGATTATATTATTAATAATAATTATAATAATAATAATAATAATGCATTTTATTTATATAGCACTTTAAAAGACACTCGGACACTTTACATAAGAAAACAATAGCAGATAACAGTAAAAGCAATAAAAGAAACA
>JAOVVB010233012.1:0-24031 GCA_028570985.1 Heterobranchus longifilis
ATAATTTAGGGAATATTGACAGGAATGTGCAATATATGAATGTGCTATTAACCGATGACAGTATAATTACAAAATAATAAAAATAAATAAAAAAATAAGATAAGATTGCATTAATGCCATTTTTTATAATGTTATCACCCTAAAAAAATGCAGATACAAAATCTGATCTCTTTTTTGTTACTATACTACTGTTAGAGACGAAATAGATTTTTTTGATATTGTGGTTATATAAATGTAATTTACAGTGCTAGACTTCCCTGTTAACGCATTTCATCCTTTGTGTACGGAGAGAAAACAGTTTTTTGACTGCAGTGAAAATGTTTTTGAAAGGCTAAACAAGAAGAAGCAGAATACTTTGTTAGATAATGAAAATGTTATTGGAAATGTTTCGATCACACGAGTCAGAAACAACCCACGCAGCCACCACTGGAATCTCATTGAATAAATGATATAATACTAATAATATTAGTGGAGCCTGATCTTTATCTGCAACTGTGCAGGAATACCAGGTTCAAACAGAATGAAGAGACATGCAAAATTAAAAAAAAAGAAGCTGCACAGCATTTGAATATTGATTTAGAATTTGAATGCCAACGTTATGAATGAAGCTTCAGACTCTTCAGTAGCCCGACAGAGAGCGACCAGCTTTCATTTTTGCATATTTGCTCATGAACTACACGTACATTTTGTTGCTTGTTAAATCAGTTTGTTTGAACATCTTACAGGCAGTAAACACTGGACACTTAACCTCTGTCCACACTTCACCAAACCAAATATTTGACTGTGATATCACTGGTGCAGGTAAGAGGTTAGATACTATAGATAGACTCATTTGGCAATAATTAAACGTACCAAACAAACAGACCAAATAAAATGGTTCAGGCTTGTTTCCACTGAGGAAGACAGGAAGTGAGTGACAGCACAAACACTCACCTGTTCTTGGGTTGCAGGAGACTCTGCAGGTACATGAAGCTCACCAGGAGGCGCTTAATATCTTTTGATCTGCAGAAAAAAAAGTCAGAGCAAAATTATTGAAATCATAGATAATTTGATCAAAATCATCTGCATCAAATTCTGCATTTTCTTTCCATTTAATTTTTTCATGTTTTAGAGGCACCTGGTGGTAAAATAAGTGAAACAGTGGTGTGATGAATGTCCTCTTGTTGCAAAGTGATGATACTCTATCACTGCTTTTACTAACTGACATCCTGTGTCCTCGGAGGAATTCAATCTAACGATAAAGCGAATCACCTCTGTTCACCATGACATCAGCAAAGCTGGACATTTTGGGAAATACGCTTACTTGCTTTTTTTTGCTGGGAGTTAAATGTGAAGATCAATACCACCCACGTGTCTGTCCACTAAATATGAAGTTTGAGCCAGCAGCCTTTAGCAGAAAGACTGAAACAGAGCTGCAGCGATTAGTCGACTAATCGACAGAAAAATCGTTGCCAACTCATTTGATAAATAAGTACTTTTTCATGTAAAATGGCAGAAAACGCTGTTGTCAGCAAATGTGGAGATTTCCTGCTTTGGTTTCTGTTTCTGGAGGGGAGCTTAAACTGATAAGACTGTAGGATATGCATATATAAGCATTATGATTCAGTCATCACTAAATTCTCATTATTAATTACTTTGTTTATAGAGTGTTTTGTATCCTGAATTGGAGGGCTGAACAATTAATCAAAATTTAATTGAAATTGCAATATGACCTACTGCAGTTTTCAAATTGCAGGAGGTGCGATATTTGTTAAAGGCAAAATGTGTCAAAATAACGTTTTAAATAAAATATTGTGCTGCAGTGATGTCCCGACCTACAAATCGTATTCTACAGATTTAAGAAAAAAAAAAGCTTTGTTTGGTACAGATCCTCACAAAAATCACACCATGATCATTTTAATGTTTTTCAATAAAAATAAGAACAATTACGGAAAAATGATCTTTCTCTCTAATATCGCAAATCATATTGCAATTACAATATCAGTCAAAATAATCGCAATTAGATATTTTTTCAAAATCGTTCAGCCCTACTCAATTGTGTATTGTATACACCGTTTGTATTTATTGTATTGTATATGATGACTGAATAAAATACTACTACTACTACTACTTTTCTCTGTTTTATATGATATCAAAGTGAATATCTTTGGGTTTAGGACAAGACATTTAAAGACATCACTTTGGACTTTGAGAAACTGGGATGGACATTTTTCACTATTTTCTGACATTTTATAGACCAAAAGATTATTCAATTAATCGAGAAAATAAATTAAAATGAAATAATCGTTAGTTGCAGCTCTACTTTAATGTTACATCTGGGTTTTCATTTTAATGACTTTATATACTAATGAGTAGCTTGAAAAGTAAAGTAAGTAAAGATGTTTTTGAAACTCAAAACCACACTAAATTACTCCTTAACAGTAAAAAAGGGAAGATTTTTCCTTGTTTGCAATTTACTGGAGAAGCATGAATAAATCTTGAGGCCTGCTCACCAGATTTGCCCTTGTTTCCACTTCAATAACAAGTCACCAGCCATCCACCAACCACCTTTTTGGAGACAGTGGCTGATTCCAGCACCACTGTAGCAAAAGCGAGAGGAAGTGGAGCCCATTTGGCCTGAACCCTACACGACAGTGCCAGTGCTCGCTTTCTGAAACAGGGAGCTGAAAATTGCGAAATGCATCTCCCTGTGTGCTGCAGTCTGTCCACCAGTGCAGTCATGCAGAACCGCACGGCAAATAATGGAGAGAAAACACTGATTCGGAAATTAATCACTCTATTAAATAAGCCGCAAAGCGCCCTTGAGAATGACAGTGTCGCACATCTGTTTGGAAACAACCGCCATCTGCACAGAATCATGAATAATGATGTTTGTAAGGACGGAGAACAAATATTTATGAACAAATAACCACGCTGTTACTTAATTTTCATGAAGGGTAAGTAGCTGTGAAGAAATGACATGTAACAGGCCACCACAGCAGGAATGTAAGTGAAATGTCTTTTTTTTTTATATAAAGCAAGTTTTATAAATACTGTGAAAGTATCAACACACTCAATCCACGGAGAAATGCACACAGCCCGTATTCAGAAACTGTGCCTTTAAACGAGCCGTCAGGACTTCCGTAAGTTTGTGATGTCACAACTATAGGTAGAAAGTACCATGACAGTTATTCCCCTGCTGCAATGACGGTGCAGAGATGCCGAGAGCGCAGATGCAGAAGACTCTGACCACTCTCTCTGACCCTGACCAATCAGAGCAGACTGGGCTTTTTCGGGAGGGGGGCTTAAAGAGACAGGTGCTAAAACGGAGCGTTTCAGACAGAGGGTTCTGGGTTGTAGTATAGAATCCCAAAATATCAGACTGTCCTCCAGAGCAAAACGACAGCAGTTGTCGACCAATATCGATGTTTTATTGGTATGCCCTCTAGTGTTTACTCCTAGAGAGTAGGAATAAACAAATATGGTCGTATATGGTTTGGAGGACAGCACGTCCCCTTTAAATGTCCGTTAACTGCCATCTAAAATGCAAATCTGCAATCCAACATGCAATAACACCGTCCTTAAAATATCTGATCACAATAAGGGACATAATAGTTCCTATGCTAAGCACGATCCCAGATAGTTACAGCAAACAGGCAGATATCCATCTGAAACTGTCAATGCAGCTTATCATCTGATTCCCAGGTCACCTCTCTGGATCTGCTATCAAATGACTGATCAGCATGTAGGCAAATGGAAAGACAGCGACCTGCGACGGCTGCAACGTTGAGATTTTCAAGCTTTCGGGGGGAAAAAAAAGGAAAATTATATCCAGCCCACCGTATCTGTAAATCATCCAACAAAATGAAAAAAATGTTGCACAGTTTGCACTGGAACATATCTTCTCACCCATCACCTCACAGCTGAATCGAAACAGGATGTTATCTTTTTGACACTCCCTGTGATGAATCAAACAACTTCTTTTCACGGTTATCTTTGGTGTTTCAGGCTATACTTCACGCTGAAGAAGAAGGCTCCGGTGATGTCGGTGACTGTCAGCCCCTGTGACCTCCCCATCGAATGGAGTTTGGCAGCCCGCACCCTGAAGGACAAACCCCTCAAGAACCTGCAGTGTGAGTGAACAGTAAGACCACAGCCTGCCCCTCCAGACACACACTTTACCCTGAAGATCATCACTGCATCTCGCTAAGCCAAGACAATCAATTAGATATTATCATCACTATGTAACAGACAGGGATTTAGTAGAGGGCAAAGACTCTAATTTTATTTAACTTTGTGGTCGTAGAAGAGAGTTTACTTTTCGGAACAGCAGAAGTTGTAGTACAGTAGTAACCAGGGGCGGAGCTACATGCTGTAGACACACGGGGCTCATCCCAAACCTAGGGGGGGGGGATTTTTTCCCCCATTTACGGCAACTATGCACTATTTTTCAAGCTATTTGAGATAATAGAATGCCTTAAAATCTGTACATCATTTGGGAAAACATGATAGTTGCCAAGGAACAAAAATCACCCTGTAGAGTCCTATTTTCTTCATCATTCTGAAACCACAACACAACACATGTTGAGGTCTGAGGATGACTAATTTTCTCTCCTGCCACCTAAAAAGAGGCAAAATTGGGTGATTTATTCTATTCTATTTTTAAATTACATAACATAGGTAGGGTAGGAATTTGGCGTGAACAGCATTAGTGATCTTGAAACCTATTTTTGTTATACTATGCTGGAATAAAGTTCACAGAATGAATGTTTAGCTGACAAATGTACTACATTTGAATCCATCCCATAATAATCTGAGCGGCTCTAATTGCAAATCAAGGAACCCCAGCGATGCCAAGTAAATGTGGTCATCAATATTTTAAATGGAATACAGGCCAACAGAAGAACATTTACTCAATTATGATTTATCCAGGGAGTAGTAGTAGTAGTAGTAGTAGCAGCAGTAGTAGTAGTAGTATTAGTAGTAGTATTAGTAGTCGTAGCAGAATAGAACAACGCCCCATGACAATATTAGGGCGATATTTCCCCAGTAATATAACTTTTGCTGCATTGATTTGCCGGTCCAGTCAGACTGAAGGGAGATGGCACAAAGTTTAGGATATTTTAAAACCCTAAAAGATTTGTGGCTTTTGAGAAAACATTTGGGGCTGCAGCCACCACCTGGCTCCGCCCCTGGCAGTAAGGACTATTAGAAGTCATATAAGGTATATAGTTTTTGCATTGCTTGTTTTGTCCTTTAGTGTTTGCAGGCTGGAAGTCATAGCTTCAATTTACCCATGCTGTTATATCACATTTATAGACCAATAAACTGATTCCTTCGACCAATCACATCACAGCAGAGGCCATTGTTTTGTTTTTTTTAAAGCGATTGTCAGATAGACAGATTATTTTCTACATCTTCTTATCAGCACATTCCCATTTGTTTAAGTTCAAAGCTATATTTTTTTTCCTAAATGCCACCCACCATCTCTGACAAGGACAGAGACAATGAGTGTGATCATATCTGGTCGTCACATTGCCATAAATGTTATATGAGGCTTTGGATTTCAAAATCTCATAAAACTCACACATCAACCAAAAAGCACTCCGGATTTAAACATTGAATAAACAATAAAATAAAACAGAGCTCTTAGTCTACAATATTTTGTGCTTGGCAAAACAAGCAAATCAAATAAACGCATGAGATTAAAACATACAGAGCAGCAGATTTACAAAATGGCTTAAAACTAAAGTCAGGGCAATAAGTGCTCAAAGTAAATGAAAGTAATCAAATTTCTACCCTAAAAAGGCACAGATTTCTGGAAAAGGAAAGATACCTCAGAGTGTTCCATGGGCACTTTTCCAGGTTAACTAAACAAGCTTCTCTACATGGTAAAATAACATGATGAAGTTATAAAATGACACATGAATCATTCAGACCCTGAGCCCGTGGGTCCCCATCGCCAGCGTGAATTATTCACTTTGATTCTGTAACATTTGGTCTCATTTGAGGAGCGATTCCTCATCTCGAGAAGAGAACAGTGAAGACGAGTGGTGACAGGTTTTTGGGGGGGTTTATTTGCCAGTTGTGTCATTCAAATGAAGAGTGTGTGCTTCAAAATGACAACACTTTAGGTATGAATGAAAACTATGGCAACCGTTTGCAAAGTGGCAATTGACATTGTGTTTATTGATTTGTTCATTTATGAAGTGCTGAGGATTTTCTCTACATCAGCCAGCTTCTGTGCGTTCTGTTTGATGTTAAATGTTTTATGCCATTTGCAGGTCTTTCGTGCAACCCCCAAAATCCTTTAAAAAAAGTGAAATACAGTGTGTACTCGTACTCGGAAACACAGAGAGAACTTGTGTAGTTATGGTCTTTGTCTGTTCAATTGCTGCTCACTGAATCAAAATACTTTCTTCAACTTAACTCCAAACTGTTTTTGTTAATATTTGCTGTTTCAAAAGTAGTACAACTATTGGATGCAATACATCTCCTATTTTGCATTCTGTGCACTACAGGCTGCAAGTCTCGCATATCACACTTGTGTAAGTTGCATATTAGCCAGACCTATCTCCACAGCGCTGTGTCAGCACTGGAGAAAAGTCTGGCTGCATCGCTTATCATTCTGGTATAGTGTTGCAGGGACGACATATTTTTGTAGGTCAACCCAGAAGTTAGCATCGCTCTGATTCCCTCGACAAAAAGGTAATAGGACTTTTCCATCAGATTTTGGATTATTGCAGAAAATAAGCTCAGAAGTGCAAAAATGCTAACTCATTTCCTGGTTTCAGGACTCATTCCTGCAGCACTATATAAGGAAAAAAAACATTCTGGCTTGTTTGTATTTCTTTAAATCAATCACAATCATTTGGGCGGCGCTAAGCCCTGAATGCAGCGACGGTTCTCTTGCAAAATAGATAGCAGAGATAGCGGACGGGGAGGAGAATGCCGCCTGAAATAGGCGGCCAATGGCAGGCTTTATACCACCAGGGGGTCAGACTAGTGACATACTGGACCACGATTGGTTTCCAAACTAGTTGTGATGTCACAAAATCTTGCTTTTACGTCCACGTCTTTAAGGTGAACCCAGAGAAACTTTCCCCATTCATCAGATGAATGTAAAAACGGCCTTCTAGTGTCAAACTCTGCACACTGCGCCATGAAGGTCAAACATCCAGGTGAAGGACCAACAAGCAGAACACACTGATCAAATTATAACTATGTTTTCATTCTATTTTTCTGTCTCCACAGGGAGCACCAAAAAGAGTGTGCCCGAGGTGTGGTGGCGAGGTCCTGGCATTGAGGAGAAAATGCACAGCTTCACAGGCAATGCAGCTGACACCTACAGGGGTCCTTCCCACCCCCAGGCCTCCATCTACATCCTGAGGCTGCGCTCCAAACTGCAGAACACCAGAGCTACGGTGTACCTCCACGAAGGCCGCGGCCCCTCGGGCGCCTTCCCTCTGCTCCCAGCCGACCCTCGGGTTCACACGTTAGGTGTCGGCATGACCAGTGTCACCCTCAGCTGGGCGCCCAGCGCCTCCATAACCAGCCTCCCGCAGACGCAGAAAAGCTACGATTACTGCGTCCTGGTCAACGCTCAGCAAAACTACCCGAGCATTTGTGCTGTGCGGGAGAGCATGGGGAAAAAGAAAGACCAGAAACAAGAAAAGAAGGAGAGGAGGAGGAGAGTGACGGCGTGGCCGATTTTGAAGGAGTGGTGGTGGCAGCAGTGGGACTCTGATCCGGAACCCCAGAGTCCACCTTCCTCCCTCGCCGATGAGTATGCTGATCTCCAGTGTGCGTGTCAGGGGACGGAGAGCGTTTGCACCGTCTCCGAGCTCCTGCCTGACACCCAGTATTACTTCGACGTCTTTGTGATCGACAGGCTGAACGGGACCAGCATGGCGTACAAGGGGACGTTCGCCCGAACGCACGAGGAGGCTCGGCCGGCGATCGTCACGCTAAGAGAAGGGGAGCTGAGGTGGGTGACCTTCCGCGACAGAGGCTCCAACTCGGAGCAGTTCTTCACTTTCCGTCCGCGGGGCTGGCAGCAGAGCGGCCTCCTCACCTTGCAGAGCTGCGGCGGGGGTGAAAAGGTCAAGGTCACCGTGTCCAGCAAAGGTCAGGTTTTGACCTCCCAGGCCGTGGGGGGAGACTTGGTGCACATTTGGCTCCAGGGAAGTCCGTCCTATCTCATCCACTTGGAGAGAGAAGGAACGACCACAGGCCAGACGTCTGCCGCTACAGCTCTACCAGGAGGTCTGATGGCATCGGTCAAAATCCAGACCTCCTCAGCGTACCACCGCAGAGGGGTCCCATCTCTGCCCTCCACCCTGCAGATCAAATCCTTCAACCGGTTGCGCGGTTGCAACAGTGTCACCCTGGCGTGGATGGGCACAGAGGAAAGAAGCCTGTACTGCGTGTACCGCAGAAAGCTGGGAGAGCGCGAAGCAGAGGCCGGGGGAGCGTCAGCTCTAACTGCTCCCTGTCTGGGGCCAGAGTCCCGCTCTGACACCGAGAGGGTTCTCTGCAAGTATTTCCAGGAGCTGAATCCTCGGCGGGCCGTCACTACAGCTGTGATCGGGGGCCTGGAGCCAGGGATGGCCTATGTGTTTGATGTCTATCTAATGAGACGCTGGGGGATCCCTATCAAGTACGCCAGCAAGATGGTGAAGACCAGAAAGGAATGCTGAGCTGCCGCCCCCTACAGGAGGTTTTTAGACTGTCCCAGTGTAGGGGAAAAAGCATCGGCCATGGACATGCTGTAAAGACTGACCATGAGAACGAAGCCATTTGACTGTTGTGGAGAGACTGTTGCCATAACAAGGAAACGTTCCCCCAGGAGGAGCAATGGTTTTATTCAAACTCCACTTGCACTACAAGTGGATGGAAAGCATATGAGAAGGATCTGCACACCAGCAAAAAGTTCATAACATTTACAATACAACTCTTGTGCTTTTGTCATATTGTTTTTCATTGTTGATCATGATTATGATGTGCCAGTTGTCCAAGTGCTTATTTTTGTGTCGGAGTACAAAGGACAGATGAGGTTTGTGGTGACAGAAAGTCGATACAAAAACAACAACAACAACAGAGACTGTGCCAAATATGCAACAGAAGCAGATGGGGCAATAATTGGATAACATCTGAGACAGCGGGGTTTGCAGTGTGTATATCTCCAGTGCTGCATATTGTACAGGCTTATAAACACAGATGGGTGCAATCTACAGATGCTTAGTTCAAAGTCAGTGTGTATCTTTGTGTTCTGCTTTCGCATGAAGCAGTGAAAAATACTTAGTGACTTGCCTCATTGTCTTTGATGTATTCTTGTGCTGCTTCAAACGCACCAATAAATACTAGGGTATCTGTACGTTCTTGACTGAGTGATGCATGTATTTGACTGTCAAATTAGATTTTTCTGACTACCAAATTGTTTTCAGATAGCTTCCACTCTTAATAGATGAGGAGTTGTGCAGCTCAGTGCCATACTAATTTGTGACATTTAATTCCAGGGAGATGTAACGTGTATATTTTGGTAACTTGGGGCTGCATTGGAAAGACTTAGGTTGAAATATTACCAGGAAACATAAATATAGTTTCCGATGTGGCAGAATCAGGGTTACCAGAGTCCTAGAGATATGTTTATATTTATGCCAGGCTTTGTTGAACTTTTTGACACCTCATAGATGAGTATAAACTGACAGATCAAATTTAGTGTAGCTTAGTAAAATAAAAATACAAATAAAAATAAAAATAAAAATAAAAAGTGAAATAATTCATTAATTTAATTATTTGTAATTCATTCATTCAATTAGCTTTCCAGAAACCAACCTCTTATAAAGCCCTTTGTACAGTGATGTTTTTGAAAGATTTGAAATGAAAGTCATAAAATAAGAACAACTGACAATTACATAAAAATAACAGAAAGGAGAACATATCAACACAAATAAGAGGGAATAAGGGAATAAGTTCCCTAATATCTGTCCTAACTCCTCATTACATAGTCTGACGAATAGATCACGGGAACCAATAAGAGCGCGTTTGTGCTCGTTACGTAAGCACGTCGCTGTACGTATGGCGGTAGTTGACAGGCCAGCGCGCCAAATTGATATTGCCAACAAAGGGAAAGCAGAAAATAGGATTTATTGAACTTCTGCATAGTTATCGACACAACTCAACTGTAGAGAAGACGTTTAGACGCCTGAGAGGAAATACTTTACCGGATTAACGTGCTCGGTCGAGGCTGTCAGGATGGGTTTGCTCGAGCGCTGCCAGGAGCTGTTCAGGACCTCAAACCTGTACGAGGTGCTGGGCATCAACAAAGAGGCTACCGAGACAGAGATCCGCAGGAGCTACTACAAAGTGTCGCTGAAAGTCCACCCAGACCGGGCTCCCGAAGACCCGCTGGCCACGGAGAAATTTCAGGTTAACTCTCCTCCTCCTCGCTGTTGGCTGTCAGACGACACACACACACACACACTGAACACAAGCTAGCTTTACTAGCTAACGTTAGCTAACATAGCTAACTTAAGTAGAGTCATTTCCTACTTCCCCTGGCAATCACTGTCTCAATGCCGATCATTTTATGATTGTTTCCCCCTGATATATGAGGCCATGCTTAATTTCTGTGCGTTTTTGTAAGAGCTTTGGTATAATTTTAGCAGTCCAAAAATCCAAAGCTATTCAGTTTATCATGTAAGTTATAACAAATATTCTCACTCTCACATTTAAGAAGCATGGAACCTGCAAATGTTTGGCTTTTTTGCTTATCAAATTACTGAAACGATTATGCCATTATCAATATAGTTACCAATTAATGACTAACTGATTAGTCGACTACAATCGTTGCAGCTCTAAATTGCCTAACGTTATATTTTGAAAGACCGTGCTCCTTTTATTTTGATGCTGATGCTGATTTTCCACTTGTATTACATACTCTTAGGAATAAAAGATCACAAAAATCCTAAATAGCAGCAGCGTAATAATACTATTTAGAAAAGGGCCATATAGATACCATTTCAGGCCATGTTATTTGTGTTTTCATGTCACAATATTGATATATTATACTGTATATTGTGGTATACTACATTTTCTCAAAACTATTTATAGATCAGATGCATATGGCTGTCTATTTTTGTGTGTCCACTTCATTGACAATTCTGTTAATCCAATATTGCCAGGTAAAAATACCTGCTCATTAATTGCAGCATTGCCCATAATGTGCTAATACAATCAGAGATATCAAAGGAATAGCTTTGGTATTAAACGTATTGCAAAATCTGACTACTGACACTTTTTTAACATCCCATGTTGTATCATCATATCACATAAGTCTAACATAGATTTGGCTTTTTAAAGGTGATAATATCATCATCATACTTCATATATAACATGTATAACAATAGTACATAGTCATAGAAAGAAATGCAATTGGAATTTAATTTCTATGTACATAGTACCATACCTTCGGTAAGGCCTGCAGGTGTGTGTAAAGGGGAGTCTCACCTGAGCCATTTTCTCATCCAGGTGTTGGGAAAGCTCTATGCAGTGCTGAGCGATAAGGAGCAGAGAGCTGTTTATGATGAGCAGGGGGTGGTGGATGAAGAGTCTGACGTCCTGAGTCAAGACCGCTGCTGGGAAGACTACTGGAGACTGCTCTTCCCCAAGGTAATGGAGCACAGCTGCTGTTTTCTTTAGTGTTATAAATATGACTTAATAATGAGTCACACACATATTGCTTTGTCTTTGTGTTACACATGCGATGATGTGACACCTGCAGTGAGTCACTTGTGTTCTGGGAATTTTATTTTAGATGATAATATATGGGGATCAATGTGGTGTCACTGCACCTGCCATGGTACAACAAATAAAACATGAATGTACCCAGGGATCATGTATTCTCTCCATCCATCTCCTAGATCACGGTGCAGGACATCCTTGAATTTGAGACTAAATATAAGGGCTCTGATGAGGAGCGGCAGGATGTGATCCAGCTGTATGTGCAGCACCAGGGAAATATGGACGCCATCACAGCTTCGGCCATGTGCTGCTCCCAGGAAGATGAGCCCAGGCTCTGCGGCATCATCCAGGCCGCCATCGAGAGCGGAGACGTCACGGCGTTCCCAGCGTTCACGCAGGAGACCGAAAAGAAGAAGAGGGCTCGTAGGAAGAGGGTGAGAAATGTGTCGGCGTCAAAGCCACATAATCCTCACAGCTCATATTGTATTTATATCTAGATTTCCTCACACGTGATTGTTGGATGGCCAAAAGTTGCCTCCAAAACTGTTTACACTTTTTCTACTTATAATGCTAATCTCAGTGATGTGATTTCAATCGACCTTCCAGGCTGATAGAGAGCGACAGGAAGCGGAGGAAATGCAGAAAGAGATGGGGCTCGGTGACGAGGATGACAGTCTTGTGATGATGCTTAAGGTATCAAATGCATATGCACATATATGACATTTTAAGGGGTTGTTTCTTTCTTTCTTTCTTTCAATAATCATCCTTTCATTCTTATTTTCCAGCAAAAACAGAAGTCCAGGGAGCAGAATTTCAACAGTTTCCTCTCTGACCTGGAAGCAAAATACTCAAAAAAAAGTGGGAGTTCTAAAAAAGGAAAAAGAGGAAAAAAGTGAAAGTGAAAAGCATACAGGATCTGGTTATAATAGATAAAATGTTTGTAAGTGGTGGCACTTGTTAAAAAAAAACACCATTTTAGATGAATAAGAGTATTAGAGCTGTATGTCCTTTATCTGGCCTCAGTAGCTTTTTATGTGACGCTTATCAAAATGTAAATGCATCTTTTATTTCTTGTCATGAATAAATTCATATTTATATACATCATCTGTACAAAGTTTTTTTATTCTTTCTGTATAAAATAGAATCAAAGAAACGTCATGGAAGGAAAGCTTTGATTCTCAAGCTTTGTCACCTTTGTAGCATGGCTGTCCGATATTATTAGGGCCCGAGCACCAACATCCTCGGTGAGGCCCTATTGTATCTGTACTGATTATATTTATTATTTATGATTATTCTTGTATGTCTTTGGGGGAAAATATGAGGTGCTCGAGATATTGGAAAATTTTGAAATTTCGCACACGTCGGGAGGTGGTGAAGTTCGGGCGAGGCAAGTAGCTCAATAGCACCCCTTTACAATTTTCAAGTGAAAAGCCCCCTACTTTAACTTTCACATAGATGCATGGAATTTGGTAGGCTGATGTAGAAAGACAAGATGTACAAAAAAAGCCTCTTGGAGCCATACCCTAAACCCAACAAGAAGTCGGCCATTTTGAATTTATTGTGGAATTTTTGCAATTTCCAGGCTCTGTTCAAAATCAAACTCCTCCTAGAGATTTGACTCGATCCACTTCATATTTGATCACTACAATCTAAAGACTCGGGCAAAGCTAATTTGAAAAGCTTTTGGGTTTTCGTCCAATGGCGAGGCCGTACCGTGGTGGCAAATTTGTGCGTTTCACCGTAAAACAGGCAGTGGCTTTTAAGTAGACTGTACTTAGTCCAATCTGCCCCTTATGGCCCATGTTTGATCAGAGTCCCGCACTGAAGACATCTATGTAAAGATACTGAGATGAAGTGAGAGCTCCCCCTTCTGGCAGCAGGAAATCGTTTTTCCTATGATGTGCTGCTCGTAGCAGGATGATCAGGTCAACATCTAACTAATGTCAGGCATGCCTCAACAACTTGATGCTTACGTCTGAAAACTCAGTTTTTCACATTTTTTGATCGTCGAAAAAAAGTGAAAATAGCATTTTTGTCCAGAAAATGCTATTTTCACTTTTTTTTGACATGAGGGTCCCCCCTTAGATCAAAAAATGTGAAAAAAGTATATTAATTTTTTTTTTTCTAAACTGCTATTTTCACTTTTAAAAAAAGTGAAAATACCATTTTTGAAAAAAACATTTTAAAATACTATTTTCACATTTTTCGATCTAAGGGGGGACCCTAGATCGAAAAATGTGAAAATAGCATTTTTGAAAAGCTTTTTTTTTAAATGCTATTTTCATGATTTTTCACGATTTTCGACCCTTATGTCGAAAAAAAGTGAAAATAGCATTTTTGAAAAAAACATTTTAAAATAATATTTTCACATTTTTCGATTTAAGGGGGGACCCTTATGTCGAAAAAAAGTGGAAACAGCATTTTTGAAAAAAAAATTTAAAATGCTATTTTCACATTTTTCGATCTAAGGGGGGACCCTTAGATGCACCGCCAAATTCAGCAGCTAAACAAATGGTACATTTTTACACATCAGGCACTGAGAGTCACAGAACGCCTCGCCGTCTCTCCGTTTCATGAAATGTGCTCAATTAAGCAAACAGAGAGAGGTCAAACAATGTTGAGCTTTCAGGACGGCTTAACAGGCCGTCCATTGATGGTTCACAGAGCCGGGCGATACGGAGGAAGCAGATAGCAGCAGAGGAGGAGAGGTTTAACCCTTCAGCTCCCACTCACATTTATGCAGCTGAATCCTCTGCTACGTTCGTACATGTATGTAATGTAACTTCTTGGGGAACAGAGCAAATGTTTAAATCGATCTTTAATAAGAACCATAATAGCTAGAGACGCCATTCTTATTGCTGCAGAAATCTAAGGCTTCTGTCTTTCACCTCATTGCATTGTATGCTGTTGATGACGTCATCACATCACATGATGTGCGGTCCAAAACGGGCTAACGACCCGTGGTGGCGCCAGTGTATGGAGATTGTTGTTTACATGATCAATCTAAAATAAGAACCATAATAGCTAGAGAATTCACTGTTTTTTTCTACAGACATCACCACAATACGGGACATGAACACCTTAGCACTCATAAAAATGAGCATATCTCAAAAACAAAAAAAATTACATAGTTCAAATAACTTATGGAGTGTTTTGTTCACATTTCTATATTCAGAAATATTTTTGGATCAATATGTTTTGTGAGTTTATTTATTAAAATCTACAAAAACTCTTTAATTCCAACTGCAATATCATTTTTAAACAAGGCCAAATAGACTGTCAGCACTTTTTGTGGTGCACACCTTTTTTGCACACCTGCTTTTATTTATTTATGGAATTGCTGTTTGTTTTGTTGGGGTTTTAATGTGATTTTTATGTCTTCATCTGGTTTGTGTTGTCTGTGAGCCCCAAACCAAAGACAATTTTCTGTCTTAAAAATTTGATGAAAAACATGTCTGATTTTTATTTATGACACAATTTCAATACTTTAATTGATTATTATGGTTTCTTGACTTACATAACCTTTTAGCTCATGTTGTACAGATTTTAGGAACATGAAGCATTTGAAGATTTCTATCGCAGAGTTCAAAGGGTTAAATGAATATTCATGTCTTGTGTGCAGTAACAAGGTTGGTGAAGTCAGACTGCTTTGTCATTTTTTTCCCAGAAAGAGAAGATCAGGGAGAAATTTGTTGCTGCCCTGAAAGAGGAGTTTGCTGGAAAGGGACTACGGTTCACTAAAGGTAAGAGAGTCTAAAGCTCAAAGTCCACTTACAGTTTACAAGCATGTGCACTCACAAAAAACATCCTGTAATATTTTACCCACTGGTGTTCAATCTTTACTGCTCTCAAGGTGTAAATTACATTCTTCTCCTAATCAGCAGGAGGCATAACACATAAATGTACAGGAAAAAAAGAGCCAGTGTGTATCTGTCAGTTAGCATTCCCTGCTGCCTCAGAACACAGGAGACGGTGACCGGCAGACTATTAAATTGATGTGATCACACACTCACACTTTTTTCTCACTAGAGTTAAATCTGTAACCCCTTTCACACAGACTGTTCAAGGCGGGAATATTGCGCCTTTATTCCGCCTCTCCGTCTGTATGAAAGTTACGAAGCAGGAATGTTTTTCAGCCTTTAGGCCGGCAGCGGAGGTAGTTACAGAGACGCAACAGAGACGGATCGACTTCTGTGTGTGAGGGACAGTCGGCATGGCGGGACTACATGCAGTAGTGATGGGCGAGTCGCCCCACAGGAGGTCAAAAAGTGACAAAGCAGCGCTCCGAGTTGCCTCAGTTATTAATAACTTACAGAAACACTGTGTACTAGGGGCGGTGCGGTTCACAAAATTCACGGTTCAGTTCAGTTCTGGGGTCACGGTTTTCAGTTCAGTTCTGGTACAGAGCGGGGCATTGCCAATTTCAACATCTTTTTATTTATTTAGCAAAAACGTAAATAACTCTTTACCTTAACAAAATTCTGGCTAAGAATATAAGGAGCGTAAACTCTTATTCATTGTCAAATCTTTATTAAAAGAATACGTTTTCTAATTAGTGCAAACAAAAAATGCTTTTTATATAAAAATAGCCACATTATAAAGATATCAGCACTAGATTTGTTTTTAACAACAGTATAACTTATGTCTCAATTCCCTGATTGTCAGTTCTTTAAGGAAAGATTTGTTTTTCCACTTAAAATTAAAGTGCAGTATTTGAAATACAAATATCAAAAGGAAAAGTGACTCTGTGACGCTGTGTTATTTAAAAAAAAAATAATTTAAAATTACAAAAAATGCACACATTAGAGGCTAAGGCCATAAACCAGACACACTGTGCACAGTTTTCAAAACAACACTGCTCTGTTCATTCTATTTTCCTGTTCTTCTGGAAGAAAAATAAAGTTCGGGAGTTGCTGTGTTTCTGAAGAGTCGGCGACAGGGAAAATTATAACGCAACCATAGACTCTTTTTACAATCTGTGAGCGCGACTCAAGTAATCAAGTTAATTTAATCATATGCTGAAATACATCACCATAAACCCCCTCAGTGCTTTAGTTATGAATTTTGTCCTGTCTGAATCTGCATGAGAGGCCGTTTTAAATGCTGCGGCATTTGTTGTGTTAGTCGACTAAAAAAATTCTTAGTGGACTAACACTTCTTAGAAATCAGAAATCAGAAATTCTGATTTCTGATTTCTGATTTCTGATTTCTAAGAAGTGTTAGTCCACTAAGAATTTCTGTAACCGAGGACAGCCCTACTCTACCCCCACATCTATGATGTGTGGAGGACCTTGTGCTGGACATTGGAGCTGTGAGTTATCTATTACACACACACACACGCACATTCTCTCTCTGTGGCAACACAGCAGCAGTAAGGTGAATCCAGTAATTGATGTTTGCTTACGTGCTCTGCGAGGTGTGAGCCTGACGCTGTTCACAGTTCAGACAGACAAAGGAGGCAGGCGGGCTTGTTTTTCCTCTCTGCTCTTCCCGGCACGTAGCACTAAAGAGAAATGTGGCGTTAAATATCTGCTGCCTGAGTTCACAGAGTTCAACATGTATCTGTCATATTACCTGACGTTTATTAGTCAAAGCACAGGCTTTAAATTGTTGTTCTGTCAACCACGGTGCTGTAAAATATACTTTTCAGCACCTGATGATTTCCTTAAAGACTTTTCTCTACATGGTTGATATCGTACACACGCACTCAGATTGCTGAGGTGGAAAGCCAGCAGATGTTTTACTCCGTTGACTCTGACATTGAGGAAACATTGAGGCTGATGGGTCCGGAGGATGTACAGATACATTTGTTTGCCTTCCTCTGTGTTTATCTGTTTATGCACGGCTGCCTCTTGTTAGCTGATACTGCTGATCTCTGCGATAGGTGTCCTGTAAACCTGACACCCTCTGAGAGTACAGAGTGTAAGGGACACTGTGTGTCCCGTCCTGTGTTTTCAGGAAAGAGACCGGTGACGTGAGGTAAAAGCTATTATCCGGTGTTGATTTTTCCTTATTAAATGTTAGCAATCACAGAGGAGGAGATGCAGTTAAAGAGAAGCAAACCCTTTGAGACTTGTTGTGTGTTTGTGTGTGTGTGTACATGTCCTGCCCTGTATCTATATCCAGGGTTCGTACCAAGTCTTGAAAGTTTAGAAAAATCTTGATGTTTACCATCAGGAATATGCTTAAACTTGAATATTCTCCTTGAAAAATGTTGATTTTCGACATAATCTGGTGTTTCATCGACACAATCACTCATGTAAACCAAAAATCGTTTCATGTTTTCGTCATAGTTTGTTTTCTCCTGGTGTGGATCGGAGCTCGAGTGACTGACTTGGCATGAAAAGGGTGCGGTTTTCCGCTTCGCAGCGTCATAAGGGCGAGAATGCGTGTCCTCTGACCTTTGATGTTGTGCGTGCATGCACATCAGTTAACTTAGTCGAGAGCAGGTAGGCTAGATTTTGTTATCGCTTTAGCAAAATGCCGTTTGAAATTTAAAACATTTTGGAGGTCCACCAGGGTCTGGACCCTGAGGTAGACGACTTCTACAATGTCCCAAAACTGCATTTCAAAAAACACTGTTCATTTTTGTTGTTTGAACTGATACAGATTTTGCTGTACTCACAGTTTTATGCAAAGATTTTTATCGTGAAATAATCGTGATCAAAACATACAATCAAAGTTAATGTGAACAGTTAGTAAAACCAACAAAGTGTCAATATACATTGATTAAATTCTGTAAGCTTTATTATTTGCAATTGCATGTATAGTAACAATTTAGATGCGATGTGATAAAGGCTTCGAGAGTTTGGACATTTTTGTTACGGTGACTTGAAAAGTGCTTTAATTTTACTATTAAAAATCTGTATGAACCCTGTATATCAGGAATGTAAAATATTAATTTCCTTCGATTACTAATTTCCCAATGTGATCTCATGGGAAAGCATACAAATAGCACGCCACTTTTTTGCGTGCTTCGCGCATTATTTTTAAGGTTTTCGCCCCGTTCTCATTCCGAACTCGTCGCATACGGACGCTTGGTCAGGAACCCCTGATGCCGCTTTTACGTGTCAAACTCTGACGCTTTACTACGGTCACAGATTTAAACACGTGTTTAACGTTGTGAATACAAAGAAAACAACTAAATTCCTTGGTTAGGTTTAGGAAAACATCATGGACACAAACAGCGGTCTCCTGGGTGAAAGTCCTGTGTTTGTTTGACCCGTCCATTCACCCTGACCGGACTTTCTCGCTCTTTATACTACGTCACCTCACTTCCAGAGCTGTTGCCAAAAGCAAAAAAATTCTTTGTGATAACACGCAAAATGACATCACAAATTGGCATGTTACTCATACACACTTCGTGAGACCAGGCTGCATTTCCACATAGTGGTTATTAAAGTTTTATTAGATTCCTGTCTATATCTTCTCTGGAACTTTGTACCTTTTTGTACCTTTTTTGTCTAAGATGAAGTTCTTAGTAACCCTGATTTATTATGGCAGGTTGTGTAATTAATTTGGGTTTATTTACAGCACGCGTGGGGTTAACTGAAGGGTTGAAAAGGATTGCGTGCATTGTCAGCAACTTAGCGGCCCTACAGTCTTTGTTCAGGAGTGGAAAAAGCAGGCCGGGGGGGATCTGTTGTTGCAGAGGTGGTTGAAGGTGTTTTGGATGGAGGCGTGTGGAGGGTGTGTGAGGCAAACAGCCCTCTGATTGGCTGGACGCTCCCTCAGCTGTTTCCTTTGTTATGGACTCTTTAAACTCTTTAAACGCTCAGACAAGGAAGTAAAAATAATGAATGTGGGGGAGGGCCAGATTGAAAGGGAAGTGCTTGCAGAGAGACTTTGGAGGAGACTTTTCGGCTGCATTACAGTTCAAAGGTCACTGCGGTCATTTCACTCGCGGCTGAGCAACAATAGAGCTTTTTCTGTGACCTTTAAAATGAAAAACGATAGTCTGTGATGAAAAATAAGCTGTAGTGAGAACCAGAGCTGGACTGTGTGATAAGCACACATTGCAATCAGGATATTTTCTGTGAGCATCAGGCGTAATCACACAGTCATCTCTGGCTGTAGAAAATGCTTGGCATTGTTTGATCGAATATTAACACACGCTGGATGTGTGACACATCCTTTTTTTTTCCCGAATGCAGTGTGTCTCTCTGCCAACACATTTTCGGAACTGTTAAAACAAATATGTCGGTCCCTGCTGGATAAAAGAGCTCCTCTGCTCCGAGTACAAACAGCGTTTGTTCTGCAGAGCTGCAGGTGTTCAGTGTAAATACAGGTGGAAGAATGTGAAAGGGAAAGGATTCACCAACATATTGAGTGCACTGGTTAATACAAATTGTGTTGTAAACGCGACATGAACACTTCTTTGTCTGTTGTTTCCTGAAAAAATGGCAAATATGTCAACTTTTTCATTTTCCTCTTTAACCCTCGTGCATCCCTTAAAAACTCTGTTTTGTTACCTTAGAAGACAAAAATGTCCCCGTCCTAAAACTGCTATAAAAATACTATATATTCATATTATTTTCCATTTTTACTGATTACATTTTTTTTTTACCAACATCAGTCCTGATCACAACCAAATATTCATTCATTTTCAGAATTGTATCCCTTTAAATGCCAGTTTGTTTACACCACAGTTGTTTTTTTAATGAAAAAGAACCCACAAAAACTGAATTATCTTCTGTATACTAAATTCTATGGGGAATTTTTTCACAGTCTCGGATATGCCAATGAGTAGCAACAACACTGATTTTAATGCATTGCTTAAACACTGCAGTGCTCCATAATAGAGCAGCACTGCCCCTAGTGGAAACCACAAAATAGCATGTATTTGCCCCATCGGGGAAACATGGGAAAATGGCTCAATCTGGTGGAAAAAAGTAAAAACTACAATTTTGAAGCCAGGACTCTGGATTAAAAGCCTGATATAATAGAATGCATGACTTTATGCTGTAATGGTCGTGGTTTTAATGGGTTTCAATGAGTGTCTGTATTTTGGCTACAAAGTTAATTATAGAGTTATTATAGGAGCTGAGGTTGAACTTCACAAAAAAAACTCTTGCCAAAAGTGTCAAGTCAAAATGATCGAAAAAAATAAAAACAGGATGCGCAAGAGTTAAAATACATGGTATTGTTAAATGTATTTATTGAGTGTATCGGAATGTATATAATTAAACTGATGATGATAATAATAATAATAATAAATGTTATTTATAGGCGCCTTTCTCTGCACTCAAGGACACCGTACAATGAATAATAATAATAAAAGTACAATAAAATATACACAAAATTACACAAGATGTTAAAAACAGGATAAAATGATGATGATGATGATAACGGTGTCCTTTTTGTTGTCATTTTATTTTAGGTGGTCTCATCAGCTTTGATGTTTTCCCGGAGGGCTGGGACAAGAGACTGTGTTTAGAGCTGCTGGAGAGCGAAGGCCTCGACACCATCTACTTCTTTGGCAACGAG
This sequence comes from Heterobranchus longifilis, assembly GCA_028570985.1. Lineage (NCBI taxonomy): Eukaryota > Metazoa > Chordata > Actinopteri > Siluriformes > Clariidae > Heterobranchus > Heterobranchus longifilis. Next base: position 21,211 of record JAOVVB010233012.1, read on the forward strand.
ACCTCAGACGTAAGTGCATCTTGGGAAATGTTTAGGGGAGGGCTGGATGCAGGGAAGAAATGTATTCTTTATACACTACATGGCTGAAAATATGTGCACACCCAAACATTACAGACATATGGGATTGCTGAATAGCTCATTCCAAAACCATGGATATTAATCTGCTGATATAACGAGGTATGGGAACTGAAAACCGAGAACCGAAATTAACCAGAAAAAATGAGAATCGATTAGAACCGAATCCTACTAACTTGACTTATTTTAATAAAACAATAAAAGTCAAGAAGTCAAAGTCAGTTTCGGTGGTCATTTGCCGAGTACATAACAAGATGGCGATTGTTGTTAGTTGTTATGGTGACGGATTAGCGCACGTCAGTGGGGATGTAAAGTGTGTTGCAGACTAAACACTGGAACGAATGCCTGTCTGCATCCCCCCTGGCAAATTAACATTTAGTAACTCAACATTAATTAATGTCTTATAGCAGCAGGGAAGCAGAGGGACCCCCGCCGGCTACTAGCCTGCTGTTGGGATCACTTTTTGTAGCTAGCGGCTCGTTAGCTAACGTTAGCTAGCTTGCTAAGGTCCGACAGCCAAATAACAGTCAGAAAAATGTGCCGTTGGTCCGACCGGAAAACAAAAGTCCACTGCTCCGAAAATACACACTCTCCCTGGAGTTTTTTGCTGTTTATATATTAGTGTATTTTGATGGCTTTAACTACAGTGTTGTCACACCATAAAAACATAATTTTTTCAAAATACACTCAGATATGAAGGGAAAAGACGACAGAGGTAACCATACATAATGGCATCATTATAGGTTGTCAGACACTGATAATGTTTGTTACCTGGCAAAAAATATTTATTCTAGGCTATTTGTAAACATTCGGTGATGGCTGTGTAGAGTTGTGTCCGACTCGTTCTGTGATCCAAATAATTCCAATAACTCTGTTGCTTCAAGTCCAAACGCAAATTGGTTAGTTAATAAAGTAGATGTAGTCACTTCCAAAATTCGAGACACGTTTTTCTTAAATGAAAAATCCAGTTTCAAGTCATGTTTTATAGAGTGTTCAGACCAAACGCGAATAAAATAATCTACTCGCTTAATCTGCGTGAGTTTCGACGCTGGAATCTTCTGTTTTCATCGCGTCATTCACGCGAGTAGTCCCAACGCTCGCCGCGGAAGTTCAGATATTTCAACTCGCGTGATGAGCGAATTCTTTACATTGACTTTATATGTAATTCATTAGCGCAAATGAATTTATTCACACGAATGTGGATACAGGTGACGTACGTTACGTTCTAAAACCAGCCGCTGGTGACTTGACCAGTTGAATCACAGTGAAGCTGACAGCAGCCAGTTCACACCGCTGCTATTCACTGCAACGTTCTGAAACAGTTTCATCTTGTCTCAATTCTTTGGTCTGAACTGGGCTTTACAAAGAGTTCTCCGCTGTGAAACAGAAAATGTACCTGTATACTTGGACCATTCCCCTGGGTGCTTCACTGTCTATGGAGCACTTTCACTTTATACTTGATGACATCACAAATTTGAGTTTTGGATTTGGGAGAGAGGTGTTCATGTTTACTAATATTTTGGATTCTCTTAGATAGGAATAACATGTATGAATTTTGAAAGTGGGCGTAGTTCCCCTTTAAGTGTTTGGTTCAGATAAAACTGACGCCATTGTCTGTTTGTCCAGGCTCAGAGGTTAAAGTGCAAATGTCATGAGCGTAGATTAGGAGAGGCCTCGGCTGAAAGAACGTTGTGTTTATAATTTTGATGATTCTCTTTTTAGGGAGGAAACGACTATGAAATTTTCAACGACCCGCGGACCATCGGTTTCACGGTCTTCTCCCCGGAGGACACGGCCAGGTTCTGTCGGGAGCTTTTCTTTGATGCGCCGCTACACGAGACCTGATGTCCTGGGATGCCCTTTCACCCACCAACTCCTCTGACTCCCCTCCTGCGGGTCTCTGCTGGTACGACACCAAGCCACTGGAACCCAGGCTATTCATGAACTGCTGACAGGTACCACTACTGATTTCTCCATATTATTAATAGGATTACTCTAAAAACAAATGGACAGCAGCGGGATGATTTGACTAAATTTGTACAATGAATCCTGCTGCTTGAAAAAAACAAAAGGGACTGAAACTGAGGAAGTGTTACATGTTGTTCATGTATGTGAAAGTTTTAAGTACTGTGCCAGAAGATGTGCTTGACTGCAGTGTCACCACACTGCGATGTGTAGCATGTAACATAAAATTAACCAAAAAAGCTTAGAGAGATTCTAAAACATTCTGCAGTGCTGAAAGTTATTACTCCAGATTAGAGTATAGAATGATGTTTTGCACTATCGTTGGCATAATTTCATACCAATCGTTTAGACCGTCCTCACCAATTACGGCCGTGTAGGTCGTCTGTGCGAGCAGCTTATTATGACCATGGATGTATAATAAAACCTGGACACAGCGTATCAGGCGGAGCTCCATTCATTCCTATGAAAGCTGCTCAGTGGCGCATGAAGCCAAAAAACTTCAACTGCCGTCTGTAAAAATACCCGGATCAACGGCGCTACTTCCGCGTGGTGTGGCCCATAGAGCAGGCGACGTCCTGAGACTTCTAGAGGTTTAGCGCTCCGGTTTAGCGGTTTAGCGCTCCGGCTAACTTGAATGGGGATTAAATAATTCAATCTAGCAGCTCTTCTTGACTTTCAAAATGTTATCAAGTAATTTCGCAGAGGTTGTGACATCTCTTTCACCATGTAAGTCAATGGGAAAAAGTATTTTTGGGCCCAATGGCATCACGTGACGGTCGCC
>JAOVVB010233013.1:0-10264 GCA_028570985.1 Heterobranchus longifilis
TGTTGATTATACCAGTAAGAGACGCGCACTAAGACCCAGCAGGGGAGACGATTACCCACAATTCCACAGCACAAGAGCAAAACAAAACATCAAAACAAGAAGCGCATGCGTGATTCATGATACTCGGTACTCATAAACCAAGACTGACTTTTCTAAGTCAAAATTTTTGCTCGTCTTGTGGAACCCTCGCAAACCGCGTTACTCGCAATCCGAGGTTTCACTGTAATTGTTTTTGACCGGTTTTTGATTCACGATTAATAAAGAAGAGAACTTGTACACAATTACACCGGTTTGTTCTCATATTGTCTCAATTACATCTGTGTGCACTCATCTGTCCATTAAAGTATTAGCACATTGTTAATGTGTTCAGACAGTGTTCAGGGTGTATTAGATCAAACTAAAACCTGCATTAATCTCTCATTAAAGTAATAATCACAAAGGGCATGTTTTTGAAAACATTTCCTTTTTTTTTTCGTTTTAGCACCACTTCTTTTTTCTGTTTATATGCTTCCTTTGGGTTCATCTCTGCGTAAATACAATGTGTCATTTCACTGCTATGCAGATGATACACAGCTGTATATACCACTTAAGTCAAATAACTCCACTGCCATAGAAAGATTGCTGGCCTGTCTTAATGAAGTTAAGGCATGGTGTCTATAATTTTTTTGAGCCTAAATGAATCGAAAACAGAATTGATTTTGTTTGGTACCTCCGAACTTGCAGTTGAATCTAAGCTGGGTCCTTTGTGCAAGTTTAAAAAACATCATGTAAAAAATCTGGGGATGATTTGTGATAATGCACTTAAATTTGACAAGCAAATAAATGAAATCGTTAGAACGAGCTTTTTTAAATTGAGGATGATTTCCAAAATAAAGTCTTTTTTATCTAAGAAAGATTTGGAAAAGGTAATTCATGCATTTATTATTTCGAGATTAGATTAATAAACCATCAGCAGGAGTTTTTTACAGATGTTGAAAGATCCTAGTCTCCTCAGAAAGAAAAGCTGGCTCTGATCTTTCTTATACAGATAGTCAGTGTTCACAGTGTTCAACCTGAGTTTCATTCTGAAGTTGCTTGAGCTTAGCGTTGTCACTGTTCTTAAAGGCCTTCTTCTTCAGGTTAAGTAAAAGCTTGACTTCGCTGGTTATCCAAAGCTTGTTGTTAGGGAGGCAGTGCAGAGTTTTTACAGGCACAATGATGTCCATTCCGAAGCTGAGGTAGTCTGTCATACACTGTGTAATCTCCTCCTTGTCACCAAGAAGTCGCTCAGAAGTAGGGATGCCACGAGCTTGGACAAGGAGGTCAGGAGAGCTTGCTTGGTTGTTTGTTCTAAAATTAAATAAATAATAATTAGATAAAAGTGCTGTCCATTATGGCTCCCCCCGACCATCCACTGCACATAGTCTTCTGCAAACAGAAAAGTGAGTTCAGCTACTCAACTAACAGACTTAGGAAATCCTTTGACCCCAGGGCCATTTGCCTTTTCTGTACTTCTCTACAGGGGCATGGGACTGGGAGATCAAGCGTAAGGACATATTATAATAAACAGAATGAGTAGCTCATCTCTCATATCTTCTGTCTGAGTCGTTGGTTCTTTTGAATCTATTGCACCACATAGCATTTATGAGTAAATTATACTTTGAGTTGAGCAGTGTGACACTTAATATCTTTGTCAGGTTATGTGACATTTTGTATCATTTATTGTCTTGATTTGCCAGATTTTGCTGGTGTCTGTTATATTGTGTAAATTGAAAATTTTTTAAACAATGAAAACTGTATAGTGTAGTTTGCTCATTTAAGTTCATTTCATTTATGTATTTATTTTTATGCATGGGCTTAATTTACAAATTAGTGGTAATAGTAAACTGTAATATTTTTGATATTTTTAACCTGCTGGTTTTAATGTTGTGGTGGACAGAGGTTAGTATGGACACTGACTGGTCTCACTTGGTGTTTGTTGTGGCTCATCACTGTATGCTGTTAATTGAGGATTTTTTATATTAAAAATCTAAATGAATATAATGGGTCCTGCAACTTTGAAGAGCTCTTACAGGGAGTGTGCATTTTCAATAAGTTAGAGCTGCAAAATGCGTACCACCTGATGGTGTATCTGGTAATGCATTCAACATTCTCATGGTCCACCATAAGTACCTTGTGGTCCAATTTAGGCTGATGCCCCTGCATGTCAGTATTTAGAGTGACTAACATATTTGCATTGAGTTTAATCATGTAGCACTTTTAATATTCATAAGACACTCAAAGGCTAACAAACATGATTAAGAGAGAGAGAGTTGAGTTTTATACACTCTTTATTCTGGGACAATTTACAATTTTCACATTTATGTCACACACACACACACACACACACACACACACACTACTATATATATGTGTGTGTATGTGTGTGTGCATACACAGTATATACACATGCGCGTGCACATACACAAACACAAGCATTATATACACATATACTAATGTATTAACATATGTACAAATTTTTTTTTGTTTTTCCCTCGACTACTCTTCCCAACCCCTACCCCACCATTAACAACATTAACTATTTTTTTTAGTTTTTTCTAAGTCCATTTGTTTACAGTTTTTTTTTTTCCTTGCCGCTTTGTCCCTTTGTAGTAGGATTTTTACCTCTGCGTCTTTTTTTAGGTCTGGCATCTGTACATGATTTAGATGCTCAGTTTGCTTGTTCCTCAATGTCCGTAGGGTTGTCACTATCCTGTGCTGCTGCACTCAGAGTTAGACTGGGTATTTTCAGTTTGGTGATGAGTTCTGTAGTGGGCGTCTCCTCTCTTTTTTTCCTCGGTTTAGCTGTAGTGTTTCTTTGGGTGTCGGTGGTGGTGTGCTGGTTTGTTGCTCCTGCACCGCTCCGTTGCAGACATTGGGGTGGAGTCAGCGTTAGGGGCGGGGTCACAATCAGCAGTGGATACTGTACACATGTCAGGGTTTACACTCACGCTGTTTACAGTGCTGTCATTGTTGGTGTCAGCACCGGGTGCAGTGTGTGTCTCTGTGGTGGCGGTTTGTTCAGGGCTGACCTGTTTGAGCTGTGGCTGCGGTGTGTCACTGCGGCCCGCTGTGGGCTCAGCCTACTCTGTGTTCTTCTGCTAGCTGTCCCCACGCTGCTGTCGTTGTTTTCTGGCCGAGTCGCCCCCTGACTGGACAGTTTAGCCCTTTGTGTCGAACGTCCCCGCACTGAAAGTTTTTGCCACTGCGGAGCGGTTGAGGTGCTGTGTAACTACTGTTTCCCTCTTTACACTTAAAGTTTACATTCAATTTCTGTTATTGGTTATTTAAAACCATTAAAATTTGCTGGCGGAAAGAGAGGATGTGTCTCATGTTGGAGCTTTTGCACCCGAGTGGGATAGCTCTCATGGGGCTGATGAATTTCCCGAAGCGGGCCAGCTCCTTCCTGATCGCCTCGTCCTTTATGAACGGAGGCACGTTTGAGATCACCACTAGCGACGCAGAGGCAGACAGAGGGGTAACTTTAACTGCAGTTCCTCTCACATTTATTTCACTCCTCATCAGTGTACTTGTGAGGTTAACCTTAGTTAGAAACACCACCATGGCTTTGTTCATCTGGGAGGCTAAGTAGATGTTTTTACCCCAATGTCATAGTTTCTTTTTACTGGGAAGAGACACTGAAAGAAGAATGAGCAGGAGTGTAATTATCTGGAGTGATCTTTGTGACAACACAGTCTCTACTCCTAACTCCCACCTGCTCTCCCACTGCTAACAGCAACTCCTTCACCTGTACACCATCCTCTGGCATACACCTAATGCCACGCCAGAGACACAAAGTTTTTCCACTGGCCTCAGATGCCATGGCGCCCCGCTCACGCTCTCTGTGTGTCAGGTATGTTGTGAGATAAAAGAGTATCAGCGAGAATGAAAGGAAAGGTGTACAAGACAGTGGTGAAACAAGTAATGCTCTATGGCTTAAAGACACTGAAGAAAAGACAGGAGGCAGAGTTGGAGGTAGCAGAGATGAAGATGTTGAGGTTCTCCTTAGGAGTGACAAGTGTCAAGAATGAGTCCATCAGAGGGACAACCCATGTTAGATGTTTTTGAGATAAAGTCAGAGAGGCCAGATTAAGGTATTTTGGACATGTTCTGAGGAGAGATTGTGAGAATATTGATAGAAGGATGCTGAGGTTGGAACTGCCAGAGGAAGACCAAAAGAGTAGGTTTATGGATGCAGTGAGAGAGGACATGAAGTTAGTTGGTGTGGGAGAAGAGGATGCAGAGGATAGGGTTAGATGGAGGCAGATAATTCGCTGTGGCGACCCCTGAAAGGTGAAATAATAATAATAATAATAATAATAAATATTATTATTATTTGTGGTGTGTGCCTAAATCTATCACTCCTCGCTCACTCGGGAGCTCACTAGATAGGTGGCCCCCCTTCTGCAAGTGTGCGAAGTGGCGTGGCCGTGGGAATGAGCACCAGCTGGTAATTAATCCTTGCTAATGAATCTTGGGCTTCTCTCCACGTTATATAACACGGTGGGGATGTATCTCGGTGTCCGTTGGGCTGTTTGTCTGTCCATCTTTTGTTTGGACGTGGAAAGTGGTGGCTCAGTCAACGTGAAAAAGCACGAGGAGTGGCATGCATGACACAGGTTGCTATGTGCCTGGCACTTCAAAGGCAAGAATAGGATGATGCCTTTGATCCCCGCACTGAGGACAGCCACGAGCTCACTGCTGGAGCTCCAGCAGCACGTGAACTCACAAACAGAGCCAGAGTGAAGGAAAAAAGACCGCTGTGTGTTTCATGACTAGTCTTCCGGTCCCAGCCAGCAAAGCCGCCCAGACAAGCAGTGTCTGAGAGATACCCTCCTTCCGCCTGCTGCCCCGCGGGCCCACTCTGCCAACATTTCTGTTGTTATTTTGTGACTTGATTTTGAGTTTCAGCAATATGAGTGTATGCAGGAGCCATCATACATTACGTTTTTTGTTGGATTATTTCTTAATCAAGAATGTTATCCCCTGAATTGAATATAAATAGTAATGCTATGTAATAGTTTTGTATATGATTGAACTCAATGCAGAAATTATAATTTTCTCTGTCCTCTTAGAATACACAGAACCTGAGCCATGCAGGGTAAGGTGTACAGGGCCTCCTGTGCGTGTACATGCAAAACCATGACCTTATTTTCAACATCTCGCTCCAAGCTTTTCTAAAAAAGTTGCCAGCTATGCCACATATATTTTAGGAATAAAAATTATATGGTAAATTTCTTATGAGAATTTATTATGAAATTGACATAAATTATCAAACCACAGGCATTTTAGATTAAAACATTTATATTGTGCATTGGACTTTAACATGTAATATATCTTAATAAATTATCACTATTTTCCTTAAAATATCACATCTACATTTAATGCCGTAAGAGGCTGTAAGCAGCACTTACTGTCCTCTACAGAGCTCTCCAGAGGTCATAATGAATTTGAAACTGTGTATATTCTGGAGCAAATTCAGCTCAGTGGAATGGGAGTATTAGATTTTGTCACAGGTTTCCCAAACTCTCAAGGAAATACTTGCAATTTGACAGTGGTAGATCTTCCTACCAAGACATCCCCATCGAAACAATTACACTAAGTGTGGTGGGATCAGCTAAAGGCATCATCTGCACTGAGCTCACTGATCTGCACTCAATCTACAACAAGCAGTGCTGGACCAATGTCAGGAAGTTCGTGAAGGATCTCAGCCACCCCAACAATGGACTGTTCTCTCTGCTGTGGTCAGGAAAGCACTTCCGCTCCCTGAAGGCCAGCACAGAGAGACTGAGGAAAAGCTTCTTCCCACAGGCTATTTTGACTCTCAATCACTACGCCATATAGGACTAAACACTCTGTTCCTACTCATACAACACTCAGCACATTGCACATCGCACATAAATGCGCATTTGCAAATTTAACTAAATTGCACATACTTTGCATCTGTTATGATGCTATGCTAATGACTGGACATTTCCATTTCAATTCTATTTTATTACTTGTATATACATAGTTTAAATTTTACAGCCAAAGTTTTCTATATTTTCTCTACTATATGTTTTATTATTATATTCTTTTTTAAATATTCGTTATTTCAATACTCCATTTTCTTTTAAATTTTTAGGTCATGGGCAGTTGTTAAAGCATTTCACTGCATATCATACTGTGTATGACTATGTGTGTGCCAAATATAATTTTAATTTGATTATTAACCCCTGTTCCGCTTCCCCTGCACGTCACCATGTGCCGCATCAACCCAACTTTTCTTGTCTCGCAACTCAGACGGATTGTGTCTAGTTCATTATCTTCTTCCTCCATCCCTCCTTGGCTCATCAATGGGGGTATGGTGGTCACATTACACATGTTACTGAAAGCACAACACATTAAAGCAAGTGACTTTTGTTCTCGTGGTGTGCTTCCTACCAGCCTGCCCAGCTTTACCGGCACTTGACAAAATGTCATTCCCTGACCAACCTCTCTTTTTTTCTCTTTTGATTTCTCTTCAAGTCTCTGTTTTGGAGGCTCCTGTGGTGGAAAATGTACTTGCTGTTTCAAAGTGCTGACAGTGGAGCTTCCTTTCATGTATGTTATTTACATATCTGCTTACAGAAGGCTTTACCATATTAATACTTATATATTTTTGGTTGCCAGCTCTAAAATTTCAATGTCAGCATATTTTGTACTCAATTTCAGTACCTGTGATTTATTCCCTGTAAAGTAATAATGTCCTCACTCAAGAAGGCATCACTACTGTCCAAGCTGTGCTGTTTTAGAAAAAAATCAACACATTCTGACCAATGAGTTTTCAGAAATTAAGTGTTTAGTTAACAACACTGTAAGTCATCATAAGACAATTTAAGTGTATATTTTTCAAATAACCATTTAAAAAAGGGCACATTTAACTTGTTGACTCGGCATGTTTCTGCTTTATGTGTACCTTTAATAACACAAGCACACTTTTTAAATCCAAAACTTTATGGTTATATATTCTTACGTTATAATTCTTGCACTGGAGATACTTTCCATGAACTGAGATCCCAGATAGCTCAGGTACGTCGCAGAGACGTCTGCTAAAGAGCGTATCATCTGGTAAACATCGTGTTCGTTTTTTTATTATCGTTTTTTTATGATCACCTGTTTGAGCTGTTAAATGATACATCGTCTTTACATCTATACGACGTCTATACAACGTATCTTTATCATCCGAAATTTGCTGGTATGTGGACGGGAAGCTGCAGCATCAGCTATGACTTGAATGATTTAAGGGGAAATACGTGAATTTTTTTTTTTTATTTAGTGGCGGAAACGGGCTTCCATAGGTTTATTCAGAAGAACTACATGAAGAAAAAATATCTGACGTTAATTAAGTGTAATTGGGAAAAGACTGGTTTATATTTATTAAATTATTGTAATTGTTTCTTTTAACTTACGGCTTCAGCTATGAGGAATCCAATCCTTCAGTCTCCGACAGAATCGGATGCTGAACAATTCATCAAAGATTTCCTTCACTTGGCCACAGCGAGGATGTAATTGTTTGTTATTTGTTATGCATGCATGCAAAAGTAAAATAATATTGTTCTTTTCAATTGCAGCAATTGAAGCACGTTATGTTTCGGGTGCATCTGATTGTTTTATCAGGTAAATATGCTGTAAAGTGTGCCTGTTGCATCAAAATCTTTCGTTAACAATGTTAAAGAGTGTGTTATACAGAAATACTGTTGGATGTTAATGGCTACTATTGTTGTTTATGTTGGATGCCAACAGATACGTCGGGAAATGTTTAAAGTATGACTCGTGAGAAGTCTGCCAACAGATAACCTGTGCTTAAGTGGATGCACTGAACAGTCAGTATTTTGGGAAGATTTATGCATTCATTGTTATAAAGTACATTTTATACAAACACTGTGATATGTAAGATTGTTGACAGTGGAATGTGTCATTTCTGTTGTTTTATCAGGAAGAGCCACCACAGTTATTTTTGTATGTGTTCAATGAACAGAATTTTGTTTTCTTTTATTTTAAAGGTTGCTGTTTGGTACTAGCAATTTTGGTTAGTTTCCGATTTGAAATGTATTTGTACTAGGAACTGAGGCTCAGTTGCTCAGCCTCTCAGGTTGAACTAATTGAAGACCACGGAATCTGTTGTGATTGTGCTTATAGGGGAGGATTCCCAGGGACTATCATTTTATTTTTATGGAACCCCAATTTTTATTTTCAGAATAAAAAACCCCAAAAGGCATTACTGTGTCCTGTGCTGGTTTACTTTCGCCAGGCTACACAATTTGGTACCAGGAGTGGGGTTCTGCAAAATTCATAAGATTTAGATTTTTGTTTATAAATCTAAGCTAAGTAAACCTAATTAGAGTGTTAGGGTACATAAAATAACTGTGGTGGCAGGGACATGCGTCGTCTGGTGTTGAAGAAGTTCTGCAGCGCTGAGGCTTTATTGGGGGTGCCGCTGGAGATCAGTGACCACGACGCTGTACATCCGACGACGGCCACGAGGAGGGAGATCTTCTGAGAAGGAGTGGAGGACATCAGGACTAACACCTGACCAAGTTTGGAAGAGACATTTTATATCTTGCCCCTGGTCAAAGTTTAAAATAACAGCTCTAAGTAGTAGCACTAATAGATCTTATGTGTACTTGCCCAGAGAACGCCTGGTCCAGCCTTTCAGTGGTGATGCTGCAGTCGATGGTCATTCCGAGTTTCTTGATGAGGCAAACAGGGCTACATCAGGTCTAGGGGCTTGGGTGACAGTGACCAGGTTGTCTTCATTCTCTCTCTCCTCAGCACTGGAAGAGGTTAGATTGGGCGTGGATGAGGAGCTAAGTGATCCTGATGAAATTTTCAGTTTTCTCAGAGAAGCATATGGTGAAAAGCGCAGTGTAGCACAGCTTTTACAGACATTCTATAGCCGTTACCAACTAGAAGGCGAAGACTTCTTTGAATACTCACACGCACTATCCCAGATCCTTCGCTCAGCTCTTAAACAAAAGCCAGACGCCGTGTCTGATGCAAAGGTGGCAGTCAGAGACCAGTTTGTAGAGGGAGTGAAGGATCCTGCACTCAGAAGGGAGCTTCGGAAAATGGTCAGGGATAAGCCAGAGTCCACACTTTTAAGATGTGCGTCAGGAAGCTATCGCATGGTCTCTTGAGGAGAGACCCAGTAACACCAGTGTTGCCAAGAGCAGGAGCGTAGTGTGTGACAGTGTAGTGGAGAAAGGTCAGTGTACAGGTAGCACCCAAGATAAAGCATCTACACTGGATGAAATCCTTAAAGTTGTTACTGAGCAAGGCAAGGCTATTGGAGAGTTAGTCAATGTGGTGAGGCAGAGTGTTGCTCTTCGGGACAAGCCAGACAAAGGTGGGAGGCCTGGCCGAAGGTTTGAGTTCACAGAGAAAGGGGAAGCCTGTCTGTTTCAAATGTAAGGGAGTAGGACACATTGCCAGGGAGTGCAAACGTCCCAAGCCACAGAGTAGGCCCACATCCAGCGATGCACATTTTCAGGGAAACTAGCTCCCTCGATTGCTGGGAGCCGGGCAATCCGAGGGGGGCTTAAAGGCTCAAAAACCCTTACTCGTGAAAGATTTTTTGAACGAGCAGTTGGTTGGTGTCCAGAAGTGGAAGTTGAGGTGGGTGGAGCTAAGGCTAAAGCCTTGTTGGATACAGGAAGCCAGGTTAGCACCATCTCTGAGTCATTTTTCCAACAAAACTTGCTCGGTGAGAATGAGGACATATCCCCTACAGCCAAATGGTTAAAGCTAACTGCCGCTAACTCCTTGCCAATCCCTTATATAGGCTATATTGAGTTGGGTGTGCGAGCTATGGGGTTAACTGTACCAGAGTGTGGGTTTTTGGTAGTCCGGGATTTAGCACCAGGAGACTTAGTTTCAGAAGATTCTAGGGCAGAAAGGACGGGTGCTGAGCAGCAAAGAATGAAAGAATCGTCTAAGCCTGAAAAATCACCCCCAGTACTTATAGGAATGAATGTGATAAAGCATTGTAGAGAGTTGGCTATTGTCAGTTTCGACTCTGTCTTTGGTGGTGAGCTAAAGTCGGTTTGGAGAGAAGCATTTCAGGGAGTACAAACACGGGACCTAGAGGGAAAGACAACAGCAGCCAGGATAGCTGGTAAAAACACTGTACATGTACCAGCAGCTTCAGTTGCTACGGTGTATGCAAAGGGACTCAGGAGGGGTCTGAATGACCAGACTTTGATGCTATTAGAGCTTAATAATGCAC
>JAOVVB010233014.1:0-10264 GCA_028570985.1 Heterobranchus longifilis
AATCATTGAGCCTGTTCTAGTCCTGCTCTACATGAAAAGTGTCCTGAGATAACTTGTGTTATGATACAACACTATAAATAAAATTGAATTTGTAAATAAATAAGAATTCTCAAAACTTACTTTTGGCATCAGAATTGGCCTTGCTCTTGCGTCCACCCTTCCCTTTGGAAGCAGTTGGTGACTTGACAGTCTCCTCTTCCTCCTGTACGTCCATGGTGACATCTTCACTGTTCTCATCTTTGTGGGAACCATTTGTGAAGCCATTCGTCTTTCCATTCTGCTCCACACCTTCAGCATGTGAGCCATTTTCAAGATGAAGCTCTTTTCCCAGCAAGGCCTTTACTTTAGAGATGTAAACCTCCTGAGGAACATACATGGCATACAACACATTAAAAAATAAATTAGCAGTGAGATTCCAGGATCAGCTGTGATTTGGATTTTCTTTTTTAATTTTTTATAAAAGGGCACCAACCATTGAGATCTCTGCATTTTTCATCTTTTCCTTCAAGTTAGTCAGCTGGTCCTGAGCATCAACATGCAGGAAGTCCTGCACCAACTTAAGCTTCTCCTTCACATGATCCTGAAATAGAAAAAAAGATCTAGTACAAGGTAACTTTAAAAACACTGTAAACTATTTAAAAGACTGGTTAACTTAGGCAGGTGAGAATGAAAACTAAACTACTAAACTATAGTACAGTAGCGTCATGATGCACATTAAGAATACTACCATACAATATATGCTGTGCGTGCTGCTACTTTAAATTTATATTTCTGTGTATCAAAATTTTAAAATCAGAGATGCCTAATCTCCAGAACTCCTCAACTTCAACTCACTTAAACTAAAGATATCTTCATGACACTTTAGGGAGTGATAATGTTTTAGATATTAAATCTAAAAATTGTTTTAACATGCAGGGCATCCATGGAGCAGCCTTGGGACTCATTCCTAGATGACATCATCTGCACAGTTCATCTCTTTGCTTTTAAGGCGAAACTTTGCTGGTTTTCAACCGGCTCTGCGTCATTGCAGTGTGGGTAACGTTATTATACAGATGGAAGGCTGTCTGGCTTCCCTCCATGTTGACCCCCGCTCATTTGCCGGCAAAAAGTCCTCAGGATGACGCGAAACGCGTCGCCGATGAGCTAACAGGAGGTATCAAAACTTCCTGTGTGGCGCCAAACCTCACTGCTGCTCCATCCATTGACAGGGTAAATTGATTATAACGTAATTTAACCAGACAATATTGCAGATTTTAGATATTGAAATCCAATTTAGCGTGGAGATTTCCTTTAAGGCGACAGAATACTGTTAACCGACATTCATGTTCAATTGTCTTGGGAGTCCCAAACTGAACAGTCATTAAAGAACAATTAGTGAGCTGCTACAATAACACTTGCAGAGACTAATTACGTGCAGGTTTGCAAGAGCAATAACGTCAAGTAGACAGAACCCACCTCGTCTGAGAATTCATCCTCATCCAGCACCTGCAGCCTGTGAACAACGAACATGTCAAAACAACGCTACGTTAAGTTCATCTTCACATTTACTGACAAGGTTGTATCAATAAAACCAGTGTGAAAGCGAGCTAGCAGAACATAGGTAGCAAAACTTCCTGAGTGGCGCCAAACCTCCATTGACAGGCTAAAGATGCTAACTAGCTATACTTTATATGCATCTGCCCCGATTGTAAAGTGACAACAAGCTAACGCTAGCTGCAGCTGCTAGTAAAGGCAAAGGGTAAAAGGGGCAGCCCAGCTCACGACAACCAGGCCCGGTCTAGAGCAGCTAGTTACATGGGTGTCATTGTTGTTGTTCTGGTTGTTGAAGCAAGACAACAAGCTGCATGCTAACATCAGCGGGACATTATTAGCATTCAGGTTTACAAACGTGAACGTACCTTTTCTTGACATCCTCTGGCAGAGACAGGGAAGTCCTGGATGGCATGGTAAACAGCTAGCTAAACGTGCGAGATAAAAGAGATAAAATCGCTTTAAAATCCGTTAAAACAATGTTAAACCGGCCGTTGGCAACTACAGCGCGGCTCCACAGTGACTGCTTGTCGCGTGCTGTATCTTGCAATGGATGCTATAAGCAATTCGGGCGCGCGGGCCGTCTTTTCGCGCGGAAACCCGGGTGTTGTGGACTGTACCACTGCAGTGATCTTTGGGTGAAACACTCTCATTATGGGACCTAACATTTCCCTGTTGAATGCATCGTTTGAATGCGAAACACATTTTGTAAAACATATAACTTATAAAAGACAACTATGATTGCCACGTAGTTGAATTTATATTAAAATGTATTTTTCGTGAAATTAACAACTAACTCGACTTACCCCTACTGTTTGCCAGATGTTGTGGACAATTGACCAGGCGGAAGCAATCTGAATGCTGTTTACTAATGATCTATTAGCAATAAGTGTCTGCATTTGAGAGTATCTCTGTACTTTTGAATGAATGCATTCAACAGAGGACATTGTACTTGCAGTGAATAACGGAGTAGTTGTGTAAGTGCACAGTAGAACAGCTGTAGACGACTCACTTTCCTGCTGTAATGTATGTTTATGATTCCGATCCAGGCTGGGTCTCAAGTCTCTTTCTTTTAGGCTATACTTAGATACAGATGTAAATTCGAGCGACTTCTATGGTTTTATTACGTAGACTTGTGAAATATATGGAGAAAACATCCTTCAACTGTGGATAGCTATATGCCCATTTAACCACAAGGTGGCACTATGTCACTGTGTCTGGAAATAGGAGCCTGTGGCTTTTTCAGGTTGTCAAATTATGGTTGTGAATCCTCTCCCTGTCATACTGTACATGCAAATCCAACCTGGCCCCATTTACTGCCAGTTTCCTCACATAAATTCAATCAATAGACTTATATTAATTGAGCAATGTGTGTACTATATTTACGCAATCTACTGGAAAGATGATAAATAAGTGTGTTTTTGTGTCCATGTTTAGTTGTTAAAGTATCCCAAACCGTCCTATTTTGCACACAAACCCACAGCTGTCTTATGTGCTGCTGACTTAAATGTTTTTTGTGTACACAACTTCACCTACAGGTTTCTGGAGTCTGATGTCATATCCTGCAGGGCACTGGAAAGACTTGGCAGACTTCCCAGCAGCGCAGCCTCCTGGGGCTGATTCAGCCAATGTTCCCACCCAGGAATCCTGGACGTCTGACAGGAAACAAGCCCAACTCTCCCAAGGCCACAGTAAGTCAGCCTCTCCCCTCACCCAAAGTCTCCCCCTTAGCCCGAAAACCTCTCCCGGGGCCTTTCTTTATGCTTCTCAGACAAACTATCTTACAAATATAGACATTCTTCTTCACCACACCCCATTTCCACCCTCCCTGCCCTCTGCCCAGCTTCCCATCATAGTCCTGTCTTGCCTTAGCCTTTAAGCAATCGAACAATTTTATTAGGCAAGAGAGCCATGATTAATGGCCATGCAGCATTTGCATGTACAATTTTGGGCTTTCATGTTGAAGCTAGTGTTTTTCTGACCTTGTCAGAGCATGTTTGGATTAAATGCTGCATTATGAATACTCACATGTAGGCACAATAGGGAGGCGTCTCAGGACCTGCAGATAAACTGCAGCTGTAATTAAATAGTTTACAGCTCAGAATTAAACTCAAACACACAAAATGGATTCTTTCAGTATTTCATTTATTTTATAAAAAAAAGGGAATGCAATTAACAAAAAGTTTATGTACCTACATTAGTGTTTCAGATTGTACCGATTTAACACAGGCAGCGTGCTACTGGACACAAAAGGCTATTGCACACGAGACATTTCATACAACACAAATCATACATACTGTACAAAAATACATACATACTTACATACAAACATACATAGTTATTCATGTATTTATTATAAAACATCATAGAGTCAAGCAACACAATGAAGTGACGGGTACACAGATTAAAACACCTCTCCATCTGGAAAAAAAAAAACTGGGGGAAAGCAAACATCACTGAAGCTGCCAAAGTGCTTTTCACCATTTCTACTTGGTCATCTAAATGTAAAAGTCAATATAAAAAACACTGAGGGAGAGAAGAGTTTTAAATGTGTGTCTACAGGAAGAAGGTTAGTGTAACCCTGAACAACAGGAACCGGACAATGAAAAACAGGACTTCCTGTGGCTGGAGGAAGTTACATGTTGTAGGATGTCAGAGAATGAGGATGAAGGTGACCTCCCTGGAGGAGAGCAGATCCCCCCCATGTGCATTTGAAACCGGATCTTCTCCTATTTTGTAGGGGAGGCTAGGGGTCTTTGGAAAGACGAGACATGTTTACATCTTTAGCTGCACAAGGCATATGGCTAGCAAATTAAACCAGGATGTTCACAACAAATGTTTTGTTCATGGTGCTATTTAAGACTTCACAGTGAGAGCGACCTACCCTGTTCATCCCACTCTCTGCTCGTCAATGACTTGGTAATTCAAAAATGATGATCAATAATACTGTCAACAATGGAGCGCCTGCCCCAAACACTTCATACATACATTCAGCCTAATTCCCTCAAGAGGAAGGCGCAAACAGAGACGGCACATTGCTGCTACAACACTGTCAGGACATGGAGTCCCATTAGTCAAAGCTGCTGGACAGCTGTCATTGAGTAAAAACTCATCAGTGCCAACTCACTTCAGGAAACGTGCGTTCTGATTAGGCCTTCCTCCACGGAAACTGTTAAGATACAAAAGACAACAGTAAAAGCAAGAGGGACAGATTATGAGGACAAATGAGGGAAGGGGTGTTAGTGACGGAAGCCGGAGCTGGAATATATCATACATACATTAGCACTTACAAATAAGTTAGAATTTCATGCATTAAATGTAAGCAGATTATGTAAATTTGTTGTAGTTAATCAAATGGTTTAAGCAAGGTTATATAGGGAATATATAGCCCTGGTTTTGTTGAGGGAGCACTCGTGGTAATTTGGCTTCTGTGGAGCGCAGCGCCGAGTGAAGTTGATCACCGTCTCCAGCTCTGTAGAGAGTGCGTGATGGATCTGTGGGCCTAATGTGTACATATATCAGTAAAGGTTAAACCTTACTAAAGGACAACAATCTCTGAGGTCATCTACAAAGTGCAACTTTGCAAGCTTTGCATTGATGCAGTTCTTGAAAGGACCAAAACAACTCACCATAACTATGATATTATGCATGTTATGTTTCTATTTTTGGCTTTTAATAGGGGTTTACATGTTTAGAAAAGAGAAACAAAAACAAGATGACAGGCATATACATGAAAATGGTTTGCAACTCCATATTAATTAATGAGAGTACCCATGGAAAAAAAAGCTATTTTCACATTTCTGTCAAGTTCTCAACTACTAAATTGGTTCCCTCTTGAAACATTGTGTTTGTACACCTGCTGCAGGGGTGCATCGATTGAATGCTTGATTGTGAATTCACACAATTTTGATTGTAATAAGAAAAAAAAGTCTGCATTGTAGCCTCACCATGGCTTCTCAGTCCAGGGTGTGCGCGCTTATTTTTTGTAACATCTCTCCATCACATCACAGCCTCCCTTCTTGATCTCATACACACACACACACACACATGCTTTCTCACACTCACACACATGCACACACTCTGATGCACCATATCAGACACAGGTGGTACAATCTTGCATGATTGGTGTGGTCTGGTGTTCGTGTTTGTTGGTGCAGTGTTCCAGAGAGCTGGAGCTCTTTAGAGGGACCAGACAACGGTCTGCTGGCCGCCCGCTTTGCAGCACCCCCCAGCAGCACAGCACGCGCAGGAACTCCTTTCTCATGTCCTTGCTGCGCAGTGTGTAGATCACTGGGTTAAGCGCTGAGTTCAGAGTGGCAAAGCCAAAAAAGATGTCTGCTTTGGAGAGGATAGGGCAGAATTGTATCCTGCAGGATGTATCTAGGAGGAGGATGGTAAAAGCAGGCAGCCAGCACATGATAAACACACCCAGCACTATCGTGACAGTTTTCAAAAGCGCATAGGCCGGCGAGTTGGTCGCCTCCTGGTGGCTGGAGCGTACAATCAAATAGATCCTCACGTAGAGGATGACAATAGAGAGTAATATGAGGCTGAAAATGGTGACCACAAAGAGGATGTATTTCTTGGAGTAGAGCGGCAACACGGCGGAGCACTCGGGGAGGTCGTTGATGCAGTTCCAGCCGATGATGGGAAGTCCTCCGAGCAGGATGGAGGTGACCCAGCAGGCTCCTATCAGGAGGAACATGCGGCACGTTTTGGTGGAGCCGTACACCTTGACCTTGGTGATGGCGATGTAGCGCTCCGTAGCGATCGCCAGCAAGCTGAAGACCGAAGCCGCCAGAGCGATAAAGGCCGTACCCTCCCGGATGAACCACTGCACGGGCATCAGGTCAAAGGTCCTCGACCCCGACAGGAAGATGTTGGCGATGTAGGCCGAGCCCGCCAGCAGGTCAGAGAACGCCAGGTTGCCGATGAAGAAAAACATGGCAGAGTGGAACTTCTTGTTGCGGCAGACGGCGATGAGGACCAGCAGGTTCTCCAGGATGATGACGGTGCAGAGGACCACGATGACGATGTTGAGGGTGGTGAGCTGCTTTTTGTTCTCGATGCGTTTGGCGAGCTCCTGCGTGGACATGTTCTTCGCAAAGGCGTAGTAGGAGTGGATCAGGCTCTGGTTGTAGTATTGGGAGTACTTGCTCTTCATGGTGACGGGGTGGCAGAGCACAGCGGCTTTACGGCAAAGATTCATTCACACAGTGGAGTTGTGCAGAGCGTCTAAGGCGATAATCATTGCCTTTAAAGAAAGGACAGGAAGAGGGAGACGGCCTGTCCCACAGTCACGTCTGAGGAGCGCTGTGTGGGTCACCTGCAGACACACAGAGGAAGAGAAGGGTTACTGACGAGGGAAATCCAGTTGCACTGATGAAATCAACTGTGACAAAGCAAACATACATTTTTTTGGTAAAGTAATGCACTCTCCAAAGTCCTCTTGCAAAACAAAGTAGCCCGGCAACAACCTGCTCCTCCGTCTGTACAGTGGAAACTAAACACTTCAAGTCAAAGAGTGGACGAACACCCCTTATGATCAAATGTCCCTGCGGTGATCTAACAGTCGGCATGGGACCATATAAAAATTTAATGTCACAATTACACTGGCCAAAAATAATTGTGATTCATGGTATTATATAGTCATTTTTAATGCTTTTTTTCATGCTGCATGACATCCACAGAGGCTATTCTGATGTTAATGTCACCTATAAACAATTTGGTTCAAGTACTCTACGAGTACCAAGTGGAAATATATCGTTTATCATCCGTTTTGACAGTCCTGAAATAGAACCGAATAATCATTTGCCTTCTTTATTTCATTGAGAAAATCATTTAACTTCATTTTTAAAAATAATGCCGCAAGAAAGCACCTTCAGATAGCTGAAAATAATTGTATGGTTGGACATTATGTCTAAAAGTACTATGATGCCAGTAGAACACATGTAGAATGTTGCAAAAGGTCTTTAAAAAATATCACAACTTTTTAGGGGCTGCCCCCTCTCATGGTCTTATAGTCGACTAAGATTTCTTTTAGTCATTTGTTCTGCTTTTTTCATGCTAAATGACTTATTTGCACGAAACTTGTGATCACATTTCTGGTAAACACAAGATTTAAAGTGGTGCTTTTACACGATTCTTTGTGGAGAAACTCAGTTTTACAGATTATGACAATTAAATCAACTAATCGATTAGTTGACAAAATCATATAAGTGTTAGTCGACTAAGATTTCATCAGTTGCATCAGTATATATAATATACCCCTGACTTAAGATGTACAGGAATGATCTTTTAACAAAAATAAAGCCCAACTTACATTGTGGCATAGAGTTAAACTGTACTACTTTGGACCTGTTTCAGTAAATAAAAAGAAAAGAAAAGGACACTGACACTTTTCTGTCATCAAACAGTACTGCTAGTCTTGACATGACAAACCTCGGTCCTCTTTAAGATAGACTGAAGTTAAAAAATGTCAGCATGTTCACCTTTTTCCGGCTTGTGGCGTGTTTCCATGATAAAATCATATATCTTCCCATCCCTATCTAACAGAAAAATAGATCCAAACTGAAGAGCTGGCATTTACATTGAAAGTAAAGACCAACAACCACATGACAGAGATGAATGGCCACACAGTGAACACACTGCTCTCACTGAGTCCATTTGTTACATCCCAAACTGAACACCCACGCAGGCAACAGTTGCAGCTTGTTGCGGTCTAAAAGGAATGGAAAGTAACAATCCAGTGGCTCACAAGGGAGCTGTATGTTATCATCCGAAACGACTGTGTGGGGAAACGTAAATTCACTCTGAGGAATATGAACTTTGTGGCCGGTGAACCTGCGCAGGCAGAGATCATCTTCAGGTAAATACTCTGTGTGTGCCGGTGCTGAGACAAAGGGCTCGCAGTCTAAAGGGGACATTCCACGAACCCTGTCCGAGCACTCGGCTGTCAACACATGGCATTGTTGTGGAGAGCGAACCATTCCACTCCAGTGAGCTACCTCTTGAAACTTCAGCATAGCTCGTGGATCAGCCAGACCTCTTCATCCCGACCCGCCCCTCCAACCAGTTCACACAAGCCGGCAGCAAATCAAATAGATGCATGCCCGAGAGGAAAGGTGGGAGTTCCCCTCGCTTTATGAGAAAAAGACTTGTAAGACTTGATTGTGGCACATCAAAACGCAAATCATGCACCACTTACGTATGACATATCGCAATTTTACGCATTCAGTACACTAAAGATTTTGAATGTGTAATTACACATACATGCACAATGACATTATATTATGAGTAAGTGTTGACATTTTAAAACATAAAAGCCATTTGATTAAGAATAGTTTATAGACATTGTTTTATTCCCTTATATTTTTGTTGTAAAATTGTACTCTTATTTTATCTGTTATTTAATTATTATTATTTCAGAATTACATTGATTTGCCTTGTCCTTGTTCCTTTTTATACTTTTTATCTAATTTTTAGTCTAGCTTTTATCGCTTATTTCTAATTATTTTATCATTATTATTATTATTATTATTATTAGGATTTTTAAATCTATTTTATTGCCATATTTTTTATTCTTGCTTTGTATTTTTATCTGTAGTTCTTTAATCTAGTTTTTATTTCACCCTGTTTTACTACTATTACTCTTATTATGGATTTAAAATCTATTTTATTACTTAAAAAATTTTTTTTTGTCGTCTTGTGTGCATTGGTCTATAATTGTTTAATTGTTTTTGTTATGTTTTTACGGTCTAAACTTTTTCTGTCTTATTATCGGCTTGTCAGTCATCTGTGAAGCTCTTTGAACTGCAC
Source organism: Heterobranchus longifilis (assembly GCA_028570985.1). Lineage (NCBI taxonomy): Eukaryota > Metazoa > Chordata > Actinopteri > Siluriformes > Clariidae > Heterobranchus > Heterobranchus longifilis. The sequence goes on from JAOVVB010233014.1 coordinate 9,349, forward strand.
TAACCTGGATGAAAAGTGCCACTGATTGATGTCTTATGCCGCTTTATGAGCATATGTTGTTATAGTCTGGATACATAAACAAGCTGAAACCAGTGCGGAAAGCCTTTGACCTAATAAAGTGCTCAGTTTTATAATGACACACCCAACAAATTAACAAAAACCTTGTGAACTACTAATGTGGCATCAAATTACTCAGAGAGCTCTTTTTTCATGGAGAAACCTATAAACAAAACCAAAACAAAATAAAAAATGGGCTGCAGCTCCAGGGCTGAAAACAAAGGAAAGTTGGAGGCTCTGGAAATCTAATTAGAGTTGGAGCTGGTGTCTTAAACCTGTCAAAAGCAACAGGATCCCTGTGCAGGAAAGCTCCAGAGGTAATTCAACACTGATGCTTCCACTGCTTGCTTGTCGTCTGCAGCTATCGCTCTTAATTGGAAACCTTTAGTGGAAACTGGGGCTGAACCTCGTCTCTGTTCTGCCGGGCTCTGACTCAAAAACCAGAGAGACTGAAAGATGGAGATGGAGAGGGAACGAGACAAAGCCAGACAGAGAGCATGCATGTGGAACGGCATCTGGACACAAAGGCTGGAATCTGAGACATCACGGTGACGTTCCGCACACACAAACTCACCCATGTGACGTGTTGCAGAACTTCACTCTACACGTGCACAGAAGTCTTTCTTCACACGCACGGCTAATTGTGACAGACGTATAGAATAGTGCATCGCAGCATCCGCCTACACACAGCTGCTACTGGTTATCAGTAATAACCAGCGAGGCATGGACGATATGAAAATTTCATGTCACAATTATTCTGGCCAAAATAATTGCGATTCAAAATATTATCCCGATAATCAACGAAATATACTTAAAACTCTTAAAACGGCACGAAAAACACACTGGAATCACTTTTTCT
>JAOVVB010233015.1:0-10264 GCA_028570985.1 Heterobranchus longifilis
GACAACCCATGTTAGATGTTTTGGAGATAAAGTCAGAGAGGCTAGATTGAGGTGGTTTGGACATGTTCAGAGGAGAGGTTGTGATTATATCGGTAGAAGGATGCTGAGTTTGGAACTGCCAGGCAGGAGTTCTAGAGGAAGATCAAAGAGGAGATTTATGGATGTAGTGAGAGAGAACATGAAGTTAGTTGGTGTAAGAGAAGAGGATGCAGAGGATAGGGTTAGATGGAGGCAGATGATTCACTGTGGCAACTCCTGAAAGGGAACAGCCGAAAGACAAAGAAGAAGAAGAAGAAAGTGCAATATGTTTTTTTTTTCAAAATTATCCCCTGATTTCCTGTTCTCCTCTTCATGTCCATGTTTCATAAACATGATCACTTATCTGAAGGTGGCAAAGATCTAATGTGTGCTGAAAGTGCACACGGTGAAGAGCAGTGAAGAGTACATGTTTCTTCATGGTGCTCCAGTGCTGTTCAGCAGGTGCTTGAACTGACAAGTTCTCAGCCGTTCAAGTCCTGCTGAATGTCCAATAGGTAGTCAGTGACCCAAGACATTATAGACGTGTCCACCTACATTCTTTTCATCATTGTTCTCAGCAAGAGTGGTTGGATGGTGTTAAATGTGCTTGAGAGATCAATAAAAGTGAGTCCAGGTGTGAGTGGATATACAACTCCACTGTAGACGCCCAGCTGTGGCTGGTAACCATACTGCAAGGGATCTAGAAAAGAGCTGACTTAAGATATGATATGAAACAGCACTAATATCTTCAAGACCTTTACGATGTGAGGGCTACTGGTCTGTAATCATTCAGTGAGGAGGGAGTTGTCTACTTTAGAACTGGATCCAAGCAGGATGGTTTCCACAACTCTGACACCTGATACTTTGGAAGGCTCAGGTTGGAGAGGTCCTGGAGGTTGCCACACAGCTGGTTGGCACAGCCTGCACTTCAGCAGGCTGGGACTGATTCCGCCAGGCCCTGCAGCTGTCTGAGTTTTTAGCTTCCCCAGCTGTCTTTTTACAGATCACCAAAAGAATCCATTTGTACTGGCATCTTAATATTAAACTATTACAAGGCCATGCTTTCTGTGAAGCAGTTATATCTTTCCGGGAGCAGTGGGGAAAAAAAAACCTAACAACAGAAATTCCAAAATTAAAAACAGTCATGGGAGTTTGGAAAAACTCAGATTAAAGCCTTCTGTCAATAAAATATTTCTTACTTTTTTAATAAAGGCAGGGGAAATTATTTAGAAACTTGAATGGGACGTTAATTTTCTTGAACAAGAAGTGATTGTGAATAATACTCCTACTCTGGAGAAACTGATGGTCTGTTATTGATTTTTTCTTTAAAAAAAAAAAAAAAAGGATGCCTTTCCCTGAGAACTGGTTTTGATGAGCATGTGCATTTTTTTTTAAATGATGGCCTGCCGGCTAATCACTACTGGCCATAAAGTGAGATCTTCGGCTGATGAAATATTTAGTCCAATATCAATTCTATATTCAGACTATTAAATTATATTAAAATCTCTTTCCAATGGACCCATACCAGAACATTTCGCCATGGACAGTTCTTAGTCCATGTCATGTTTTGGTGGACCCAAAACTCAAAGTTGGACTGCTGAGCAGGAAAACGCCTTGCAGACAATTGGATCTCAATCCTGGTCATGAGTGGGTCTCACCCGCTGTCCTGCATAGTTTAGTGTTTCCCTGCTCTATTAATTCAGAAAAAGATTGTTAATTAATTGATTAGTTAAATCAGGTGCATTCAGAGCTGAGAAAACATTAAAATGTGAAGTGCATGGGATCCTTCATGGATTCCTTTAAGTCCAGGGCTGGAAACCAGATAAATACCATTTTTGTTATAGAGAAAACATTTTAACTCGGATCACTGGTTCCTCTTCCAAAAGTCGACCTTCACAAGTCATAGATGGCTTATATTGCCTCTTCCTTGAGCAGATAGATGGATAAGACATATATGTCTTCCACTCTGAATTTCAAACTTAAAGGTACAGTAAAACAGATACGAAAAAGGATAGTGAGGTTCAGGAGCTTTCAGACACTTTGGAGGTATTTCAAAAAGAATCGTCAGGAAAGGTAAATTGGTCCAAGAGTAAAACTTTATGGATAGGGCAAAATAGTGGCTTTTTGTCTATCTGGAGGTTTAAAAAGGAGGACAGATATTTTAAAAGTTTTGTTTATCTATGCTAAATTTTAGATATAAATTTTGAAGGTGGCTTTTGTGCATTATTTTAAGGGATTAATGACTGCTGCCCAGCTGCCCTTCATTGGACAAATTCTTGTTGCTGATAATGTGGCCTGTTCTGCCTTATAACACTGGTTGATCATTGTGTTTTCACTAAGAGAACTTGTTCTGGAGATTTAGGAGAGATTGGTGAACATTTGATCTGTAAGCAGAGGATTTAGACGGCTGTGCTTTGCTTGCCATTTCAAGAAGGAGCGCAAGGGCTGGTTGATATTCCATCGATAATTACGGCTTGGACTAGGAAGGGCTTCCATGGACTTTTACACCCAAAGCAGGTGCTATGGGTCTGGACAAATCTTTTCTCATGACGTTGGAGGGCATTGGTCTATGCGGAATTGCTCCTTTTTATTACTATTCCACAGAGCATGGAAGAGTTCCACCCTGTTCAAGACCTTAAGTGGATGGCTGCAGGTTACTCAAAACTGGGAGATCTGAAGTGCTGAAATCAGCAAGAGAATGTTAATAAAAATAAACATTTTGCAAATAGATAGTCATATATTTCTTGCCTTTGCCCAGTACTTTACATTAGTTTATTTACATATTTCTCTTACATTTCTAATTTGTAAATTATCTTATTTCTCTTATTTCACACTGAAACTTTCTTTTAGAAATCTTGAGGTCATCAGCAGTCGTATAAGCATTTCACTTTATAGCATACTGTGTATATAACGAATAAAATTTGAATTTGAATTTGCTTTGCCAGGCATCACTCCTAAAGAGGTTCCTATTTTATATTAAAAAAAAAAAGGAAAGATATTCCTTTCCAGCTCTAAGTATGGTGACAGGGCAGAAACATTAGGAGAAACATGAACAGCTCTTATTATTTGTAACTCTATTGGTTGGAGTCTTACAGTCAGTTAGCATGAAGGAACTTGTGGGATGGTGCCTTATGTGGAAGTCTCTAGTTGATCAACTGACCAGCCGGTCTTACTCCCTCAGCGGAGCAGATAGTGGTGTCTGTTTACTTCTCCAATTGAGAAGCAGACATCTGACATCCAGTGGAGGATGTTACATGTGGCAATAGGAGGTATGAACAGGTATCTGGCACACCTTTTTCCTAGTGGGAGTGGGTTGCCCCCTTCTGTCCTGCATAAGAGATGCTGTGTCATCTGGTTTGATTATGTTTAATAATTGAATAATTGGTTCTAAACTTTTAAACTTTAAAACTGCTCATTTTTATTACAAATTGCAAATTTAGAAGTTTGAAAAAAAAAATAATACTGAAAGTAGAGAGAGAGTATAAAAATGTGTATAAAAGTCTGTGTAGTGTGACTGTGTAGTAACAAGGCTACTCAGTACTGAAGTGTGTGTGTGTTTGTGTGTGTGTTTGTGTGCACACGAGCTCTCCAGTCTAAATCAGATTTTACTAAGATGCTGGCTGATTCCTGATGTAGTGCTGCAAAATTCAACCTTACAGTATCTTTAATGTTGTGTTGTAACATTCCAGTTTATCCCTAATGCCGTGTTTCAACTTTCCTCTTTTTCCCTGATGTACTGCTGAAATATTTCCCTTAATTCTTGATGTAGGGCTGCAACATTCTCCTTAATTTCTGATGTAGAACTGCAACATTCTTCTTCATTCCTGATGTAGTGTTGCAAAATTTCCCTTTTATTCCTGGTCAACTGCTGCAACATTCCGCTTGATTCCTGATGTAGTGCTGCAACATCCCACTTTATTCCTGATCAGTGTTGGGTGTAACGTGTTACAAAGTAGTAACTCAGATTACTTGGATTACTCTTTTGATGTAACGAGTAATCTAACACGTTAGGTCCGCCATTTAAGTTACTCAGTTATTTAACTATATTTTCAAAAATGTAATCCGTTATTCAGACGATTTATGTAATCCATGAGCCAGCCATTCCATTTTTGTGTGTGTGTGAAAGTCATCCTATAAGCGCCGCCCCTGATAACCACCGCGCCCCCTCCCTGTTCCTGCTGCTATACCCTTATCTCACCTATGCAGTTTGACTCGCAATGAGAAGCAGTGTTAGACACTGTGAGCCGCCACGAGTGACTGCCTAAAGTTCTGCAAGGTCTGTAAGGACCGATGCGTGGAAAGATGGAAATGTAATCACAGCGCCAAAACTCTCGGTGAATCGTGATGAACCGTACTTATGGCCACCTCGCAAAACCGCATAGGTGAAAAATATGGAAAAGTACTCTCACTAGTAACTTTTATCAGAAAGTAATGCTGTAATGTAACTGATTACTTTTTAATGACTTTTTAATGGTAACATTTTGCTTTATTACTGATGAAATGCTGCAAAATGAAACTTTATCCTTGATGTAATTCTTCAGCATTCTGCTTGATTCCTGATGTAGTCCTGCAACATTAAACTTTATCCTTAATGTTGCAACTTACCTGTTTGTTCCTGATGTTGTGCTGAAACACTCCTCTTGATTCCTGCTGTTGTGTTGCAACATTTCGCTTGATCCCTGATGCAACATTTCGCTTGATTCCTGATGTAGTGCTGCAACATTCTGATTGATCCCAGATGTATTACTGCAACATTCTGCTTAATCCCTGGTGAAACACTGCAACATTTCCTTTTTTTCTTCCTGATGTAGTGCAGGAATATTCCGCTTTATCACTGGTGTAACACTGCAACATTTAGTTTTATCCTTGATGTCGTGTTGCAACATTCCACTTTTTACCTGGTCAAGTCAAATTCAAATTCAAATTCAAATTTTATTTGTCATTCAAATTTTATTTGTCATTTGGGTTCCTGATGTAGTGCTGCAACATTCCGCTTGATTCCTGATGTAGTGCTGTAACATTCCGCTTGATTCCTGATGTAGTGCTGCAACATTCCGCTTGATTCCTGATGTAGTGCTGTAACATTCCACTGCATCTCTGATGTCACACACACAGAAATACATTTTTGTTACTACAGTAACAGCACAAAACATTTATCATTCACCTCTTATTCTTTTCCTTCTTTTCCTTCTCTTATTCTTCCACTTCTTTGCTTTGCTCTACTTCAGTCATATAAAATCAAATTCAAAGCAAATAAAAATTTTAGTTGTAACATACACAGTCATACAAAGTATGATATGCAGTGAAATGCTTAGATGACTCCCCATGACCTTAAAATAAAAGCCTATTAATAGGAAATAAATATGAAAAAGAAAAATAGAAAGTAAATTTAACTAAGAAGGAATAAAATATCTGTACAGTACAAAATTGTCACATCTGTACCACCACAGTCCGGGGGAATAAGATCTGGGTCTACGGACTACTGAGCCGCAGCTTTGTCCCCCCCAGTGTGTGAACGTTGGTATGCTTTGGTCTCCCCATCACTAATTATGTTCACCTGCGTCTCTCCCCTGTGTCTCTATTTAAGCCAGTCGAACCCGTAGAGTTATGTCCGTTCACTGTTATCACCATGTTTGTCTGTTGCTGTCTGCTAACCCGTTGCGTGTACGTGTTTCCTCCTCAGGACTGAGCAGAGTCTGCAGGGTTGGGGTAAGGCCTGTAAAGACAGGCACCTTTTTGTCAAGGTCAAGGGTGAGACGCCAGACACGTCCGGCATGAAGCTCGTATGATTGATATTTCAGTTTTGGAACTAATCTCCTGTGCTTGTGTGTGTATCCGCCTGCAGATCCAGCCTGAGGAGGCTCGGCTAGGAGCACGTTTTTTGATTCTTTCAGTCTCGTTTTTGTGTGTTTTCCTTTTGTTTGAAAGACTTGATTTAAGAAAAGTGTCTAAAATAAAAAGAAAGCTTAAAAGCTATCCATTCAAAGAAATACCTGCGTTTGCGTCCTTTGAATATACAGGAACATAACAAAAATATACAATATAAGAAACATATATGAAAAATGTAAGAAAAATAAAAAACACAGCTGTACAATATAGAAAATATAGAATTTATGGAATTTTTTGTGGGGAAATGAAATTGATTATAAATAGAAATGTCCAGAGGGTGTGCAAATATGCCAGAAAGTGTCATAATTCACATATTTGAAGGCACTGTGTGCAACAGGGAAACAGAATGTCCAGGGGGTGTGCAAATATGCCCGAAAGTGACATATTTTAAGTGACTTATGTTAGAGTAAGTAACTAATGTCCATGAATGTGCAGGTGTGCAGTGGCCACTAGTGTCAATGAATGTCCGGAATGTCCAGAGTGAGTGCAAGATATATATATATAAGTTATATATATAAGTGCAAGATAAATATTTTTTATATAATATATATCAATATATAAAACTCCCATCTCTATTTTTTCATTAATTTCCTCCTTCTATCTTGTCTTCTTCTCTTCCACATTCCTTTCTCCTCTTTATTTTAATTTTATATTTTTAATAAGTTATTTCTTCTACCTCTTTTTACATCACTTCCGTTGTGTTTTGGTCCTTCATTGTTCTGTCATTACTTTCCTCCTCTTTATTTTCTTCTTCATCCTAAGTTTCCTCCTCACCTTTACTTTCTTTTCATCAATGTCTACATGATTTACTTTTCTTGTTGTATTTTCACTTTTCCCTCTGTTCTTATTTTTTTATTCATCACTAAATTCGTATTTACCCTTTTAAAATGTTTTTCTTGTTCTTCTTCTTATTCCTCTATATTTTCGACCAGGTTTCAATGACTTAGATTATATATTCCAGTAATCAGTCACTCCTAATTTGACATTGATTTCTTTCTATAGACACACATGATGTTCATGGCCATGAGCTTTAAAGCACTTTTCAGGACTTTTCCAGTTCCATTTGGACTTGGGCAGCTTGGATGAGCTCAGAGGTCTAGCACTGTCACTCCACATGTGCGTCAGGAACAACCCAAGTGGATGTGACAGTTATTAATTGCCCCGAACTCTCAGTGTGGGTGCTGTATAAATACACTTCATTCTGTAAAACACCTTCTACAGTTCATTCTCTGTCTCATCACTGAAGCAGAAACACCACAATATCACACCAACTCATGTGAACGATGTACTCTGGTGAAGTCACTTCCTGAGTGCATAAGTATTCATCCCTCTTCGCTAAAGTTACAGCATGGATTTTCCGCAAAAGAACTCTGAACAACTGCTGAAGTGAAGGAAAATTTATCTAGTTTGTTAATTTTTTATACAGTATATATAAATAAATTGAGTCTATATGCATTTATCCATGTTTCTGTGAAACCCCCAAATTAGTTCTGGTTCAGTTTCCACCAGAAATTACATAATTAGTTAGATAAAGTGGACCTGTATGTGTTTAAAGAATCACATGTGCTTAATATAAATACTCTCATTCCTGGAAAAACCTGCAATCTAACATTAGCATGAACCAGGCCTCCAGCCCTCGGCGTTGCCTGATGCCGGTGGCCAGAAAAGGGGACATCAGAAGCGGTGTGCGAGGAAGCGGAAGCGTGGCAAGCGGGCTGGAGTCTGTGCTAGGATAAAAACAAACCGTGATGTTCTCCCATCCATCATCTTATCCAACGTTTGCTCCCTGGACAATAAACAGGACTACATCTGACTTTAGCAGATTACACAGTGGAGTTTAAAAGACTGCTGCATCTTCGTATTCACAAAGACATGGTTCAGCGACAGAGTTCCAGATGCTGCCATTCATCTAGACGTGTGTTTACATCAACATGAAATGGTGTAAGAACTTTGTGCTAGTTTTTAGATATTGCTCATCGCTGGTGGAGTTTGTGACTGGTACAGTAGATGTAGACCTTTTTATTTACTGCGGTGATTAAAAAGGAACTGCAGAACACACACCCGAATGGACTGTTTATTGTCACTGGAAATTTCAACCATGAAAATCTCAAGTTACTGCTCCCTAAATTCCATCATTATGTGGACTTTGCAATGAGAGGGGAAAGCATGCAGGATCTTGTTCAAACAATCATCCTTGGCACTCGTCCCCACTTTGGCTACTCACCCACCACATTGGCTACCACATCTCTGTTATGCTAATTCCAGCATACTGTCCCAGGCCATCAGAGAGTCAAAGCATGCACAAGCCCAAAGAATCCACAACCACTTCAGGGACAGCGGAGACACAGGGCACATGTGGCAGGGCATACAAGCCATCAACAACTACAGGACATCATCACCTGTCTGTGACAGCAACAGCTCTCTTCCAGATGTGGTAAACAGCTTCTGCTCTCGGTTCACCATGCAGAAATGATGTGACGGGAAGGAAGACCACCCCTCCTTCCAATGAACAGGTGCTGTGACTCACCACAGCTGATGTGAGGAAAACTCTATGCAGAGTCAACCTATGTAAAGCTGCTGAACCAGACAATATCCCTGGCACAGTGCCACTAACAGCTGGCAGATGTTCTCACTGACATCTGAAATATCTGTCTGAGCAGTCTCTCTTCAAGTCCACCACCATCCTCCTCGTGCCGAAGAAGTCTTCTGTGTCCTGTCTCAATGACTACCATTCTGTTGCACTCACACCCATCATTATGAAATGCTTCAAGAGACTTGTCATGACTCACTGTAGTTTGAGTATCATCCTAACCATTCAACGGACAATGCCATCTCCACCACACTCCATCTGGCTCTCACAAACCTAAACAACAAGGTCACCTATGTTCAAATGCTGTATATAGATTTCAATTCAGCATTCAATACTATTATCCTGCAACACCTGATCGGGGAATTGAGCCTGTTGGGCCAAACACCTTACTCTGTAACTGGATCCTGAACTTTCTGACCGGAAGGCCTCCGTCAGTACGGATTAGCAACTGCACCTCCAGCACCACCACACTGAGTACTGGGGCCCGCCAGGGCTGTGTGCTCAGGGTCCTGCTGTTCCTGCTGTTCACACTGCTGAACTGTGTAGCAACACACAGTTCCAACCACATCATTAAGTTTGCTATGGATGATGAATCAGCATACAGAGAGGAAGTCCAGAGGGTAATAGACTGGTGTAAAGACAACACCACCGATCCTTACCACCTTCTTCATTGGATACTGAGCTTCCTTACTAGAAGACCCCAGCATGTCTGCCTCGGAAAAGACTTCTCCAACACCCTCATCATGAACACAGGCACTCCCCAAGGCTGTGTACTTAGTCCTATGCTGTACACTCTCTTCACTCATGACTGTGTAGCTGCCCAGCCCAATAATGTCATCATCAAGATGTGCAGATGACACTACGGTCATTGGACTCATAACAGGGAGTGACTAGACAGCCTATCGAGGTGAGGTTTAAAATCTGGTCACATGGTGTGAGGCTAATAACCTGACATTGAACATCAGTAAGACCTACAGTAGGAGATGGTTGTGGACATGAGTAGAGGCCAACGTTTCCACCAGCCATTACTGATTGGAGGCTGCAATGCAGAAAGAGAGGACAGTTATAAATTCCTTGGTGTCCATATCTGTGAGGATCTTAAGTGGACAGAACACACAGCACAGCTGGTTAACACATCCAAGAAGAGAATGTACTTCCTGAGGAGACTTGCCACCACAGATACTGCTGAACTTCTACAGATGCACTGTGGAGAGCATGTTGCCTTATTGCATTGCTGTGTGGTTTGGTAACAGCACAGTACATGACAGAAGGGCAATTCAGAGGGTGATAAGGCTAGCCCAGATCATAGGGACATTTTCAACAGCAGGACACACAAGTGGGCCAGCAACATTATTAGGAACCCCACTCACCCGATTCACACATTATTCATTCTTATGAAGCCTAGCAAGCAATACTGGAGCAGTACAGCTAGAACATCCAGACTCCGGAATAGGTTGTATCAGCAGGCCATCAGGCTGATAAACAGTTGTCACCCACTACCACTCCCACCGGTGTAACATCCCTAAGGCTACACCTTCTGCTCAAATGCACCCTGAACATTACAGTGGACTAACTTGCACAATGTTATCTGGATTAGGAAACTGTGACACTTTACATATTATACTGTACATTACGTCACTTTGCCTCCACTCGTCACTTTGCCTCCACTTATCACTTTACCTCCACTTTGTCATTTGAATTGTTTACATGTACCACATTGTACTAGGAAACTATTGTTAAACCATATTAAGGGTTTTTTACACTGTA
>JAOVVB010233016.1:0-10264 GCA_028570985.1 Heterobranchus longifilis
GGGGGGGGGGGGGGGGGGGTTCTCCCTGATTTTCTCCCTAATTTAGTCGTGTCCAACTCACACATTAAGGCTACTCCTAGCACTCAGTCAGGAGGGTATCACATATCACATAGATAGGATAGACTGTCACATGTTTCCTCTGAACCACGTGATGCCAGCCGACCGCATCTTTTTCTAACTGCCCGCTCATGCACCGTTGGTGGTGGCGTGACACACTAGGACAGCGCTATCCGCTCCTTCTGCTTGCGTGAGCTCACAGACGCCCCTGATTGGCTGTAGAGTGTTGATTAATGTGGGAGCACGAAGTACCTCCCATACAGCATCACCCGGGAATCAAACTCGCGATCTCCTGATAATATGGCGAGCACTTTACCACTGTGCCACTCGGAGGCCCTGCTATAGAGATTCACTGAGCTTAAAATAAAATAGGTTTAAAAAAAATACAATAAAGGTTTTTCTAGAATTCGAAAATTTTCCAAAATTTCCAAAATGAAAAAAAAAATAAAATTTTGCTACAATCTTACTATCATTTAGCTTTGGCGGAGCATTCGCATGCCGAGGTACTGCTGTATTTAGAGTAGTTGAAAAAATTGGACTACATATATTTAGAGTGGTAGAAACACTGCTCATATCCACAACTTTGTAAAATAGCAATATAAATCCATGTTGAAAAAATGTATATGCAATTTAAATCGTAAGTACAATATCTTTCAGCCCCACCCACGCAGTAATTCACATTTAGACTGAGCGTCTAAATTATTATTGTGTAACAGATTTCTGGTATAACATTGTCTGCATATTTTTTCCGTTACACCCTTTTCTCACATCTCCTTTCCTCCCTGAAGAAATCTCTTTCTTCTTTCTAAAAAAAGAAAAACTTGATACATTTAGCTAATTCACCATCATCATCATCATCATCATCATGCGAGTAATGATATGATACATTATGTCTGAGAGGCTTCCTGTGAAATGCGTCATGTTCTGCCTTACAGTTATTACACTCCACAAACCCCTGACCCCTTTCTCTTTAGAGGAACTCCTCATCTTTCTAATACTGCTAATGAAAGCACAGATTGTAAGTGAGGAGAGATAATAACCTGGTTTTTTAGATACAGGAGGTTTCCTGTGTGTTCCTGGCAGCCTCGAGTGCTGTGGAAAAGCCTGTTGAGGAACGGCTAAAGAAAGGACAGAGGGAGGTGAGAGCTCATGAGCTCAGCCTGATTCAGGAATGCTGAAGCAGAATGTACCATTCATTACATTTTACACTGAGTGTGTGTGTGTGTGTCTGTTCAGTGCCCTCCTTCATTCCAAATAAAGCCTATCTGAATGTTGAATTATTTGTCACTTTATCTTACAGGAAAGTTTGCACATTTTGTGAAAAATGTTTCACACTCATCTTGAAATAGATTCAAATCCATTTTCCCATTATATCCCATTAAGTATTGATATGACACACTTGCACACTTGCATCCTGCGCCTATCAATGATACTTTAGATTCTTCAACAACTTGACTGGAGTCCACCTGTGCCTAATCGAATTTATTGGATATAATTAGGAACACACCTGTCTGTCTAAATAAGGTCTCACAGTAGATTGTCAAGAGAATTATCTGTAGACCTACAAGACAGGATTGTGCCAAGACACAGATCTGGGGAGGAATACAAGAAACTTTCTGTAGCACTGAAAGCACCCAATGTACTGTAGCCTCCATCATTCTCAAATGGAAGAGATTTGAAGAACCAACAGTCTTCCTAGAGCTGAACGCCCAAACAAATTGACTAATCGGGGACGAATAGCCTTGGGACGACAGGTACCCCATAACCCAATGGTCACTATAAATGAGATCCTGAGTTCCCTTGTAGAGATGGGAAAACTTTACAGAAGGAAAGGTCTCACTGCAGCACTCCAGCACTCAGGCCGATATGGTAGAGCCGTCAGACAGAAGTCATTCCTTATGAGAAAAAAGTGTTTCACTGCTTGACTAGGAGTTTACCAAAAAAGCAGCTGATGAATGGCTCTTAGACCAGGAGAACCAAAATGCTCTGGTCTGATGACACAAAGATTGAATTATTTGGAATAACAAAAACAGGTGCTTATTCACCTCATTAAAACCAAAAGTTTAAACACAGCAAAGCTAGTAGTTTTCATAATACTAGGTACCAACAAGCAGCATGCATCTCATGGGCACATTAGGAGTAAGAGGTATTGTGGGGTGAGACCATTTAGTGCATTATAGTATAAATATTTTAGTTATGTCAATATCAGTATTTTAAAATCAGAACACGCAGGCAGTCTGAACAGCCGTGCTCCTGCACTTATAATCCAAATAATAACACGTTTATAAAGCACCTTTCAGGAGCAGACGTCACAAAGTGCTTCACATTAAAAGGGCAAATATAGCCAGTAAAATACATAGTTGTATCCTTCCTTTTAACATTTTAATCCCAGAATTGTTCTGCTTTCAGGCAGATTTTATCCCGTTTCCACAACGTCCTCCACACATTGTCATTTATATATTAAAATATTTTAGATTTTAATATAATTTGGTTGTTTTTTCTGGAAGTGTCTTAACTGTTGTCATGTTTTGGACCCCAGGAAGAGTAGCTGATGTTCTGCACCAGATAATAAAATCCTAAATATACTTTCATCAACTTTCCAAACCTTTTAGAGGGAGAAAGGTTTAAATCTCTGGTGGTCTTACCTGCATCATGACTTTGAGTCGATCCAGCGGAGCGGTGCACGTCCTGGAAACGGCTCCCGCTCCTCCACCTGCCACCAGGTGCCTCCACCACATCCCCGTCTGCTTCTCCTCTACGGTGAACTCATCAGGAACCATCAGGTTCTCACCCACATCGAATATCTGACAAGAACAGGCACACGGATTATTAGGTACGGAGTAGATCTCGAAAAAAAAATGTCTCCTGCAGCTCGAGGAAAGTTAGATTTAAGACTTTTTAATGCCACTCGGAAGAAAAAACATGAACAAACATCAATTACTTTGGGTTAGGAACAATACTGCCTGAATGCTTATTGTAACATAATAATATTACATGGCGGAGACGCAGGTGGAACAGAGAAATATCCGATTTTCTTGGTGATTTTATGTTTCTCATTCTGCATGTGTGATTCCACTCTGCTAAATAAATAATATTCCATTATTGTTCCCACAATTTATTTTCTATTTTAGAAATCAGAACCAAAAATGAGTTGGTTAGAAGTTAAATAATTAAATTTTCACAGCGTCTGTGCAGGGCTGTCATAATTATTGCAATATTTTTAATGCTGCACTATTTTCACAGAGACCGCAGCAGGCAGAGGTCAAGATTTTACAGATTTCAGGGGAAAAGCAGCACAGATATACTGTACCGTTGTGAAATATGAGCCCTAATGTTAACGAGGCTCCACAGGCAAAAAGACCAAAGTCCTAAAGGACTCGGAGACGAAGTGATCTAGGTCAGGAGCAGACATGAGTTACAGCGAGGGCTGCAGCGGTGTACCACGGTATGAAAATTGATGGTTATCATACCGTTTACGTTTGCTTATCTGCGGTACCGACATTTTTTTAAAGACATAAGACTTTTTTTACACATACTTCCATTTCAAGTTTCATTTAAAATGTGTATCTTTGTTGTGTTGACCTTGGTCCTTGTGTATATTATATGTTATATTTTTTACATTTTTGCTCTTGACTTCTGCACTTTGTATATTTTGTGATTTCCTTTTTTTCCTTGTATGTACTCTTTGTTGTTGTTGCATTGTAAGATAGGAAGTTCTGTTGTTTTTATTTGGCATATTATTGTTTAGTAGGTGCACAACATGACCAGAGATGTGATCTAAAAGGGTTGAAAATGCATTTTTAATTTTAGCTTTGACTGAGGTAGCAGGCCAAAAGGTGGCTCTCCTTACTGATTACTGATACATATTTTATGTGATTAAGATATTTATGTCCTTATGATTAAGATATCTATGCCCTTATGATATCTATGTCCTTATGATATCTGTGTCCTTATGATTAAGATATTTATGTCTTTAGGATTATTTATTATTATTGAGCATATTTATTGCCTGCTGTAATCAGGGGGCATCAGCTGGTGTGGAGGTTTCTGTGTCACTCGGGGACACACTGCTGCTGCTGCTGCTGTGGGGATTGACCCTGCAGCCACACATTGCATTTTAAACATCTGATTTTGTGCAAACAGAAATGACCCCTGGCGGCTCATCACTAATTTGGCTGCGTTCTGCTTTTGCGTCCCAGGAGAAGCAACAGCAACTATTCTTAGCCGCATCCCGTGTCTCCTCCGTGCAAAGTCAAGGCTGCTGGACTCGTCAGACGAGAACATAACTTTATAGAACACCCAAGATCGCTATGTCCCCGTCCTGCAGGAGCTGCATCTCTCCACCTGCTGCGACTGACTGCTGCTCTCTTTTACATAACAGCCAGACAAATCCTTCCCCCATAATCCTCCCGCAATGGGAACAATTCCTCTCATAGCTTAATGGGGGCTTAATTGCTGACGCACGACGCGATGTGCCTTTCAGGGAAGTTGCTCTTCGATTGACCTGGTTTTCTTTTATTAACCGACTGGAGGACGGTGAAACAACCTGTGCACTCTGATTAGTTCCAGTGATACCGTTATCGGACGCCCTGATTACCATTATCGGATCTAGGACATCAGACGACTTATGTAACACCAACAGAGGACTTTTCCAGATCTTTCACATTCATTTTGTCCAATTAAGTCAAACTAATAATTAGGGGTGGGGGAGAAAAAAAAAATCGATTCATGCAAGAATCGATATTCTTTTCTAAGAACTTCCAAAAATCAATTGTTAAAAATGTGTCTTTCTACAAAAGAAGCTAGATATTGCTACTGATGGCGGTGGTGGCAGTGAAAGAGCACTATTGTTACAAATGTCTCTGACATCTGTTCCCTTTTTTGTGGTTTCAGGGCAGACTGTAAAACTCACCGTGGAGTGTTTCCAGTAGAGGATGATCTCAGGAATGTTCTCTGTCTTCTCCACCATGGGATAGTTGCTCCAGTCTTTACTGCTGATAGTTATCATTCCATTCTTATCCATGCTTAAAAAAAATAAAGAACACAAACAAAAGTGAGATTTTGAGCCCCTTGCTCCAGCAATCCAAGATTGCATTGGATTAAACAGACGAATTAAATTACCTCTTAAGGGCTTTCTCTGCGTGCTGCGGGGAAATATACACCCCGAGGTCCTGCAGAGACTGCATGAACTCTTTAGGATCAACGTGGCCTTGAAAAGGAAACAAAAAGATAAGATGTAAGAAACTCACACAGACACAAAGGGAAAGATCTGACACAAAAAACCTCAGCCTCATACCTGCATTCTTCCTGTTGAGGCTTTTCACCACAAGCTTCAGGTCTTTCTCATAGTCCTGCAGATAGTGGACAAACTCTTCAAAGTCCAGCTGTCCGTCTGCGTTACGTTCTTCCCTTTTCAAGGTTTTCTGCAAGAAAGAAAATTAAAAGAGCAATGAGACAAGGCTAGTATCGGAAAGTAAAGGGCAAAAATTCCCCAAGAAATCTCAGAATGCCCCTAAAAACATGATCGATAGGCAAAAATTAACGGTGGGAAAATAATTGATTCAAATATCGAGATTTTTGGGGCCGATTTTTAAATTTGATTTTTTAAATGCTCGAATCGATTAAATTGCTTAATTTCAGTCAATGCAGAGGTGGGAGGAAGTTACCACTTTTATTGTAATAGTGCAAATCTACTAGCCAGTAACCACTTGCATATTTTACCAGCCATCAGATAGTATATGGTGCTAACTTTAGATCCTGCTTGTGGGATTTCTGCAGAGGTAAACTGGACAAGCACTAGCAGATAAAAAGGACAGAGTAGAGTTTGAATAATGTGTATTATTTGGGGACTAAGTATGACACTTTATTGATGCAAAAGCCATGTGGTGCAAGGGTTGGAAATTCACTTTTTTGTCCACCTGCCACTGTGGCTGGTGAGTGGAGCAAATCTAGCAGCCACTTGCATATTTTACCAGGATTTGGCTGGTGACTGGTGCTAATTTCCAAACCTGGGTGTTGCACTGTGGCTTCTCCCTGTTTTCACGTGTTTCTGATGACATATTGCAGCAGTATGCATAAGTGTCATCTGTACAAACACATTAGATTTATCTAACAGCCACTTATGAAACAGGTACAGCAAGTTCTGACATGCACTCCATGCCTGCAGCCCTGAATACGATTTAAAAGGTGTCCTGGTTTGTGTTTCGTGACCCCACTGGACAGCTCTGTGACCCACTTGCTAAACCCAAATGCTCCTGGCGTTCTTGAATGACGTGCATTTCTCCAGGACCAGGGAGGGTAATTAGGTAGTCTATATTTGACTTCAACTGCAGGCCTGCAGCCAACTGCTGTAATCCAGTCTAAGCTCAAACCTCCTGATCTAAAACAAGACGAGGACACCGGCAATCCGAAACCGGACCCCGCTGCCCAGAGAGCAGGCATATGACTGTCACACAATCTGTAATGATAGAACTCTGCAGGGCATTCTGCTCTCCCCTGCAGCACACATTGAAAACATTTAAATAAAAATATAAATATGTGACAGCATGGTCAAAGGGTAACATTATGTCACAAGTTTTTTTTACTTCATTGCTGTCCCTGTACTAAGGGTGTGTGCGTGTGTGTACTGCCCTTTTCCTAAAAGTCTGAAACCTGAGACAAAGCCACATGCAGCTGACTTTGCTGGAGGCACACAACTGAAGTCTCACCAAAATGTTTACTGAATATTCTTGCATTGCCATCAGTGTTCGTGAACAAAAAAATGTGAACCTCAGCTAAGTGCAAGAACTGAAACTTCTGACAGGTCAGCAATAGGTCAGCGTCCAACTGATAGCAGATGGAGCACATGAGTCATGGCAGTGCAAACTTCTTTCAGCAAAATAAAAAGGGTCAGTCACCAATTTTCTAGTTTTATAATATTCAAAAGCTATAATATACACATTACAATAGTAGTAGTACAGTGTGATTGGTAGAGTGTGCAAAATACTTTTAGTTTCCACCTCTGTGATACAAATATGGGCATTGATTTTTTTTTTCAATTTAAACTTTTGAAAAAATTATTATTATTCAGTGGGTTTTAGGTTCCATCTGATGTTATGCATTCCATTTGCATCTTATGTTTTACTAGCATTATCATCATTAAGTGTGTTTTATGTTCTATCTTATTTTACATTAAGCATTATATCCCTGTTTTTGTGTTTCAATGTCTATTTATGTCATTTTTTTCCAAGCACTTTGTGCAGCATTTCTTGTATGAAAGGTGCTATGCAAATCAAGTTTATTGTTATTATTATTATTATTATTATTGCCTAAATAGTTCCAGTCATTAGTATTTTATAAAGTTGTGAAATGCAAAATACTACTCATTTGTGCATTTGTTAATTTCAGAAATTGACTATGGCAGCAGGTACTGACTTCAGCTACTTTCACTGGAATAGCATAGCATAAATTGCTTTTTAGGGTGGATTTTCTCTCAATGAAAACGCGCGCCGGTTCGGTTAATGTCTTTAAATTCATGGCAATTAGATTGAATTGACAGAAAATGAATTACCTTTTAAAGAAACGAAGGTTTACATTGTATAAATAGTTATGGCACACAGTTTTTCACCAAAATTTTAAATGTTCTCGTAGTGACTTTTCTAGAAGCCGGTCAAATTTGCGGCCTAGTCGTACAGGCTTTTCACAACCCCATGCTAATCCTTCCGGCGCCCGGAAAGAAAGGATTTAAAGTAAATGAGATTTAAAGAAATAGGTAACTGTCTAAATATATTGTGTGGTGGCATATAATGCGATAAAAAGTAACTTTGAGAGTGTTTCCACTCACCTTTCGCCATCTTTGGTAGGCTGAAAACTCCTGGGACGGCAGGAACACGCTCAGTTTGTTAAAGAGAGACTTCAGCTCCGAGGGCAGTCCGTTAGACTCAAAATATTCCACCTCCACCGGGTCCGAGTTGGACACGGGGACGTAAAGGCACAGGCCGAGCATGTTTGGCTTCGAAAAATTTAAAAGAAACTACAATAAATAAATAAATAGCACACCGCGGTGTCTCTCCTCCACGGGGTATGTTAATACTGAAACGCCGGTAAGGAAACGCCGGCTTCTAAAGAATGTTATCAAGGTCACGCCTCTTCTCGGAATAGCTCTACGTCATTGGCTAACCCGCCGGCAACGTTAACGTCATTTTACTACTGACCAATCGCTGAGGCCGCCCATTGATGGGTTCGGCTCGGTCCCGCCTTCTTCTTGCGTAAAGAAACGGAGAACGGCCAACCAATCACGTCCCTCCTTTTATCCAGCTGTGAAAGATTGACCAATCCCGTCTTTTTTTTCATTCAAACTGTGGCATAAGCGGCCACAAGGGCCTGCTTGGCGGTATATGAACAATAAACTACTGAACTACTGATAAAATAAAATAAAATAAAATAAAATAAAATAAAATAAAATAAAATAAAATAAATATATAATGATATTAATTAAGTTATATATTATTATTATTATTATTATTATAGTTTATATATAATAAAGTTATTCCAGTACTACTACTACTACTACTACTACTACTACATTACTACTACAGCTGCTGAAATAATAACAATAATGATAATGACGGACCTTATTTCATTGTGTCATAAAACAACTTACAAATAACACAAAACCAAGAGAATAAAATTAACAACAACAAAAACAACAACAACACATATTTATTTGTAAAGCACCTTTCAAAACAAACTTAACAGAAAAAAGACTGAGGATATGATGAAGAGATGAATAAAACAGGAAAACATCAATGTAGACAGGTAACTGAATAAATTATACTGTTCCACTTAAATTAATACAATTTCTCATGAAATGTGTCTGCATATTTACATTTCCAAAACAGGCAGTTGGTTCTTGCTGTTAATTAAAGAGAATAGACCTGTCCGGGGTCCTGGGGCAAATATTTGTTGATCCTGCCTCTACAAGACATGCAGGGCCACAACATACGTGAATAATGCAGGACCCACATTAGTTTATTTTGTGCTTTAGTCGTGCAAGTTCACAAAAAATGTGCAATTAATTAAATTGCCATCCACCAATTGATACACAACAAACCTGGGCAGTTGGTAATCCAGTCCTTTTGAGGAAATCAACATTTATTTGTGGTTTCTGCATGAAAAATTAAGTTTTTAACCTTAAATAAAGCCATAAAAATTGTATACTTTACTATTAAGAAATTTCAACATTTTTATTATTATCCCAAAGGAAGTTAGATCTGCAGCGTGGTGTTAAACACAAAATGTACAGATGACAACCAACATTAATCATTCATGTTTAATGCTAGTTTCAGTTCAGACAGACCCATCAAAATAGATTTTCTCATTAATAAAACAGAATAAAAATGAATATCAGTTAGAAAAACTTATGAGGATATATTTCGAGTAAACACCAGATTTATTAAAGTGGTGCTTTTGCATGGTTCTTTCAATTAATTAATTAATTGAATCAATAAACAAGTTTTAGAAAACTCACTCTTCATTTGTTCCCTGCACCTGTTCAATATTCATTGTTTGTATCATATTTAATATTTACATTATAACTTTCTGTTTCTTTAATGGATCCTCCCAGCCTAAGCATTTAAAACATCTTGAATCTTAATTTCTGCTACTTTAGTCTCACTTAAACATCTTCTGCATGTCAGATTTTACCTTATAAGTATTTTTCTGTCTGCAACAACAACACACTATGTTGATGCAGACACTGTTGTATAATTATATTTGGCCGCTGTGCAGTAGTTAACATCTGAGCCAGCCCTCTCCATAAAATCCAGCCGGCTCTGTCCGAGGGATGAACGCTGTAGAAATAAACTGGGACAAGGACGAGCGCCAGAAAGCCAAAAATGGTGCTGAAGGAACGCCAAGTGCTACTGGCTGTACACTGAGGCTCTCAGCTGATCCTCTCTGGGTTTACACAAAACACACACACACACACACACAGTTGTGTTTTCATCACTTCAGAGGACGTTGCATTGATTTACATTAATTTCCTGCAGACTTCATTGGCCGGTTGCACAAAACACCCTGTGTTAAGATTTTCTTTAAAGTCAGAGTTAAGGTTTCCTAAAAATGAAATCAGTTGCACAAAACATCCTTACCTTTTTTGCAGCCAGTGGAGTCGCCCCCCTGCTGGTCATTATAAAGAAGGCAGGTTTAAGACACTTTTCAGACCTGG